>AVPN01000901.1:7935-28534 GCA_000695325.1 Pleurobrachia bachei
CTCTCTCTCTCTCTCTCTCTCTCTCTCTCTCTCTCTCTCTCTCTCTCTCTCTCTCTCTCTCTCCTCCACCTTTTTCGTAGGAAGTTGATTTGCTTTGGTTTGCTCTCTTCACCCCTTTTACCTTGTACTTGTTACACACAATCTCTCTAAATCTCTGTCACTATTTGGATTGTTTTGATTGCTGTATTTGTGATTAATTATGTCGGATAGTGCTACACGAGAGAAACATGATGCCCGTAAATCTGCATTGGGTCATCTGCTGAGTTCTGCATCCGGAAATCAGGATATAGTTCGCTGCCTCAGTTTGATTGATCCAGCTCAGTCAGACAACTCTAATGCAGTACTACTTGCCAAACAGAGCAGAGCATCATTAGAAGGAGTTGCCACCTTCATGGGCATCGCGGATCCGAATTTGAAGAAAGTTTTCTCAAATCGGGAGAAACTGGCTGTTGTGATTATGCGTCGTTTTAACCAGCTGACACCGTGTTTGTGTGCGGAATGCAATGTGAAATACAAGCTATCTATAGACAGTATCCCATCCATAGAGTGCCATATTTGTGGCCGTGGGGCTCACACGTGCGACTTAGTAGCTGATTCACTACAGCAGTATCAAGAGGTCACCTCCCCTCTCGCACAAACACATGGTCTGGCTGTGTTATAATTGCTACCATTCTTCCGGCACTACTGTAGTCCCTACTACTGCTACACCGGCTAATATCCCAGCCCGTTCTCGCAACAACAGTATTAGTTCACAAAGTGATCAGACTCCAGTCACAGACCTTCTAAAGGGAGCGGTCAAGAGTCTCTCTGAAACTGTTGCTGTTACCGAGGAAGTAAAAGTAAGGAAGTACGAGGAAGATGCATGGCACAATGGGTGTTCGGGGTGTTCTCCTGTAGGGAACCAGAGCTGATGATCACTGTATATAAAACACTGGTCAGAAGCTTGATGGAGTACTGCTCTCCATTGTGGAGTCCACAAACCGTCGGAGACATCCAACTGCTAGAGTCTGTTCAGCGGGGTTTCACAGCGAAAATCTCGGGTATGAAGGATCTTGACTACTGGCAGCGCCTCAAAGCCCTCGACTTGATGTCTTTGCAAAGACGTCGGGATAGATATGCAGTGTTAATTATGCATAAGACATATCGGGAGTTGATACCAAACGAAACCGGTATTAGCTTCAACCGTACATCCCGCCACGGTGTCAAAGCAGAGTTACCTGACCTGTCACGGGTGAAGAGCAAAAGAACTAGCACGCTATACAGCTCTTCTTTCGGTTCCATCGGCCCTAGACTGTGGAACTGTCTCCCGGACGATCTGAGGGAGATCGAGGACCCTGATTTATTTAAACATAAGAAAACATAAGTTGGACCTCCTTCTCCGAGATATCCCAGACCGTCCCCCTACACCTGGATATCAAGCACCAAACAGAAACTCTTTGTCTGACTGGTGTGTTGGAGCCAGTTTCAACAAACGGTGGTCCGAGTTCCTGTGATGACCCGACGATAATGATAAACAACTCAAAAGTATCAAAAAAGTAAGTAAGTATTCTCTCTCTCTCTCTCTCTCTCTCTCTCTCTCTCTCTCTCTCTCCCTTCAGTATAAGAGTAGGCAAGAATGTTAGTGGGGGCAAGGTATACGAGATATGCGATATAGAAGAGGCAGAGCGAATACCAATCCTCATTTTCCTGGGGATATTCATCTCTCTGTGCATCATCACCTTTGTCATCTCGTTTCAGGTATGTCACTACACTGGCAAGTGCCCCGGGGCCCAACCACTACTGTCCTTGACCACTCCCCACTCTATACCATGTTACTGAATGAACCTTCCAGCTCCTGCCAGAGCATATTGGCCTGATGCTATCATTTCGCGAGAACTGCGGTAGCATTGGCCTGATAGCTGAGCTCTCAATCACCTCCTACCAGTACCATTGATAGATTAAGGGCTAAATAGACATTTGACCATCTATTGAGCTAGTCAACTCATTCAAATCTACGTCATTATCTGAACCATATCTTGAACAGTTGAACTAGATAGTTTAGTATTGACGATCTGTTCAAAATATGGTTCAGTCTTCAGATAGTGACGCACTTCAGACCATTATTTACAGATACTAGATTTAGCTAGATAGTAAGGAGTACCTAACAAAGATGGTTATGATATTGCTTGATTTAAGTTTAAAACTAGTTAAGAGATGTCAGTCGACAAAGATTCTATAGTGTAAGAGTACATTAGCCCTAAGAGTAGATTAGCTCTCGATGGCTATCAGCCCAACAAGACATAACTACCTAGGCCTAGGCCTCATGTTATAACACTGCCTTTTGTTATTACTAAAAGCCCATTAGTATTACGGATTGTTAGGTAAGACCTTGTAATAAAATGCATTTCGATAATACAAAACGAACACTGTCTAGACTATAAATCGTTTAGCGGGCAAGCTATAATACGTAACAAGATTCTACCCTCCCGCAATCGACAGTCTTTGCCCCTGAACAATATTAAAACCATCTGGCTTTATTGTAATCAATGGTAATCGAGCAGCCGATTTGTAGTATAGTGGGGTAGTCAATATTGAAAAGTTTTTTCCCAGTCACATATATCTTACGTTTCACATTTCTAGTCAATGACCATTGACCCCCATCTTCCTTATCACTAATCACTATCCCGATCTCCTCATATCACTAAGTCTAACCCTCCCTCATTTCAGGCCAGGAAGCTACCAACCAACTACAACGAGGTCACCTTTACCTGGTTTACCGTGTTCACAATTGACGTCATAATAATATCCTTTCTCGCTGTTAACTTCACTACAGGCCATACTGGGGATCAGGAGGGAGCTGTGGAGCCTCTATTCCGGATCCCCGAGGTGGTGGCTCTGATCACAACCTTCAGCTCATATCTCATACTCTCCATGTTGTTCCTGCAGAAAGTCTGGATTATTTATTTTAAACCGGGCCAGAACAAGATACATAACTTCCCTGAGTCGCCCACGATCAAGATGAAGAGGTATAGGAAGGAGAGCACGAGGTTGGCTCCAGATCTTGTTAAAACACCTTCTAGTGGAGCTGGGTTACTGGGACTCACTCCCATATAATAGACTGTGAGGTATTAGCTGGGCAAATGGGGTAAGGCCCAATATTTTATACCCATAGACCTATAACTATAGATTTCTGAACTGTTTAATCTTATGATAAGCACGTGTTTTGACTTTTGAGTTGTGATTGAGTGCATTGGAAGGACGTCTGAAGTTTTGGGTGTTTTGGGTGTTGGGTACGGGAAGTTTCTACAAGGAACAATGAGGTGTGAAGAGATGTTTTACCTTTTACATTTAAATTTCTTTTTTGAGATCGTTTGTTTCAATTGTACATATCATGTTTGAGATGGTCAAGAGAAGCGGTCATCACATGGAGAAAGAGCACAGTATATGGCGGGAACATGATCCCAATTAGTTCTGAACAATCAGTTAATTGACCCAAATATACACACTGTGCATCACCCCTAATTGTCCCTGTCATGTTTTGTTCGGGTATGCTGCTAGCATGCTGATCCCCTGCTTTTTGGGTTCAAATAAAGTATGCTAGAGCTGCTCCTTCGTCATAGATCTTGCTGGATCTTGACCTGTCAGTAGTGCCCCTTTGCCAATGGCTACAGACAACCCTCAATTTTGCAGGAAGCGACTCGGACTAACTTCCTGTAAAATTGTACATTTCCTGAGTACACACACAAAACGCGGTATGAAAATGTACTGTAGAATTGTACATTTCCTGATTAAGTACACAGTACACACACAAAACGCGGTATGATAATGTACTCGCGCGCACAGAAGTCTACTTTAAAATGCCCGCGTGTTACGACAATGTAGTCTCTGTCTGTCCAAGCTTGGTCCATTTTGCCCAGCTCGACCCCCGCGAGCTCCGATGGTTCGTATTGGGCCACGGTAGCCCGGCTACCGTATTCATTAGCTGTCGTCTGAGAAGGTCCCGGACATCGTTTCCCAGCATGGACCAGCAGGGGTGTTTGGTAATGAAATGACTTGCAGGCACGATAAAATATGCCTTACTACCGCGATGCCTTCCTATCCGAAGTTAACATGTTGGAGGAGAGAGAAAGGGAGAAGGGGAGAAAGAGAGAATAATAAAAACTAAAAAGCTGAATCCTCCATCCGAAGGATAGGGATCGACTCTAAGAGGGAGAGAGCGAGAGGAAGAGCGACATCTGAAATGCCGGTAATCGGGCGGTAATCATCGATCTAGCTTTTGTCAATGGTACCTGTGTGCTTTTTCTTTCTAGTTTCTATGTTTAGAGAGCGATTAGATAGAAAGGGTGGCATCTTCCTTATATCATTTTATTTTCCCGACTGTCTTCCACGCATGTGCCGTGCATGCACAATTCGACTGTTTTGGCACATGTTGCCCGGGTAACGACAGGGCACATGCACATGGCACATGCACCTCACGCACATATAATAGATTAAGATAGGGGAATGATCTCCCAGCATTATCCCATTTTCTATAGGTGTGCACAATATGTCGACCACTTAGTGGTTTTATATAAGCTACTGTTGGCATTTTCCTTGTTTCTTGTTCTTTGTTTGTCTCGTATGAAATTAGGTTGCCCTTCTTGCTCACAGGCCTCCCTTTGTCTGAATTACAATGCCAGGTTGGTACCTCCGCTAAACCCGTGAGAGAGAGAGAGAGAGAGAGAGAGAGAGAGAGAGAGAGAGAGAAAAGGGGGGAGAGAGAGAGAGAAAAGGGGGAGAGAGAGTGTGTGGTTGTGTGTAGATACGAATATAAGTTTTTAATTGTTCATACTTATATCGTGCTGGTTAGATCTACCTAGAGGTAACGTAGTATGTAACTAATTTCATAACTTTGTTTGATAAAACTGATCCTGCACTTGCTATTGTCTATTGAGATTGTAATCACTCAGAGGAAGAAATTGCTGAGTTGAGCCACCTAACACTGTGTCTGTGCTAGACATATGAAAAATTCAAAGGATTGGCGAAAGATCTGGAAAGCAAGATGGAAACAGGGAAGAACCTTTACATGAGAGCAAGGGTGTGAGAGCAAGGGCGAAAAAGAAACTGCGGAGATGTGACTATTCTAACGTTCAAGTTTTTTCAACTGTTCACCCCAACTCGTGCCTGTGTAGTTTGTGAAATTGATCTTTTCTGACGTTAACATGTGATAGACGTTATGAGAACGTTGGGCTCTAGTATAATATAAGTATCTAGAGAGAGAGAGATGGAGAGGGGTTAATAGTTAATTAATACCATCAAGGATATTCTAGGATAATCGGTGATCGAGATGGATGGAGGGGGCAAAGCATAGCCCCTCCATTAGACGACACATTAAACATCGCTTAACGACGCATTAAACATCGCTTGGCTATAATATATCTCTTGGCTTTAATATACTACTATGCCTATATTTGCTATGTTACCCTTCCTTCTACAATGCCTATATTTGCTATCTACACTTACCCTGCGACGATCAGAGGTACCTGGTACAGTCGAACCAAAATATCTCTAACCCACTATCCACCCTAATCTAGTGTTAAATGCATCGACTGCTAATCTTTCTACTACTGCTCGCGGCAGGATGGACTGATAACACGGATTTTACGTTCCAGTTGGTTTCCAAGGATGGCCGGGTCTCCGGAGCGGACCACCCTGATATTAGTGTAGGTCTCCTCATTGTATCAGCCAAACACAGTGGAGTCCACGAGTATGGAACCCTTGATTGGGATACCATTAATGACCAACCTCACCTCGATCGAAGTTTTGCTGTGGCGTGCGGTCAAATGGGCTTTGCAACTGCGGTGAGTATTTTCCCGGTGACCAATAGTTACCTTGCTAACAAAATAAAGTTCAACGACATCGAGAACTTCCAATCTTATTCTGTCTGCTTTGGTTTAGAGGTATCTTGGGATTCTTGTTCGGAGAGATCAATTAAGCTTGACAAAGTTCCAACCACGTTCGTCGGTCTCAAGTGTCTGACGCAGCAAGAGCTTACCAGCAGAATTCCCACTAAGATTGGCTTTTTTGAGTTTTCTTCCGATAATGTCATATCGATGCGGGCCCCATTTCTATCTTTTCTTTTCGATAGCGACGAAAATAGCCATCACAAACCCATATCTCACCTCCTGAATCCACTGGAATCGATTGGTTATTGTGCCTCGAACACACACCAGCTGTTTGTAACCACAATCAGCAGTCTACTTATTACAACCCAGTTGACTCCGATTACCAGCATGCCTGTCCTGAGTACTGACTTTACCACCAGCGAAAACAACGGCATCCCACCCTTCTTTGGTGACCCCTTAGCATCTCCTTTGTTCTTTTGCCATGATCAAAATATTGAATCACAGAATTCAAAGCAGTACCCATTATCATGTTCCGACAATATGCTCATATTTGTTGATAAAGTTACTCCAGAAATAGTCAACGGCACGGAAACATTGCCCTACGCGAGAGATCGATGCAATTGGCTTACTTTGTGTGATCATGATCTTAAAAACCAGTTCCCCTCGGCTACAGAAGCGTTCTATGTGAGTTACACGTGCACTTCAAACTATAAATTTAGTTTCTCTGTTGATAATTCCAGAATAGAAGAAAATGAAAACTGGGTGAACGAGAGACACCTGGGCAGGGGGCATCTACATGTGAACATAACGTCGGAGGGAGTAACCGTAAGATCTGGTTACTTCATGAGTGATCCTAAGCATAAGCCGGATGAAGAAATGAAACTTTACTTCTGCAACATGTGCACAATATGTCGACCACTTAGTGGTTTTATATAAGCTACTGTTGGCATTTTCCTTGTTTCTTGTTCTTTGTTTGTCTCGTATGAAATTAGGTTGCCCTTCTTGCTCACAGGCCTCCCTTTGTCTGAATTACAATGCCAGGTTGGTACCTCCGCTAAACCCGTGAGAGAGAGAGAGAGAGAGAGAGAGAGAGAGAGAGAGAGAGAGAGAAGGGGGAGAGAGAGAGAGAAAAGGGGGAGAGAGAGTGTGTGGTTGTGTGTAGATACGAATATAAGTTTTTAATTGTTCATACTTATATCGTGCTGGTTAGATCTACCTAGAGGTAACGTAGTATGTAACTAATTTCATAACTTTGTTTGATAAAACTGATCCTGCACTTGCTATTGTCTATTGAGATTGTAATCACTCAGAGGAAGAAATTGCTGAGTTGAGCCACCTAACACTGTGTCTGTGCTAGACATATGAAAAATTCAAAGGATTGGCGAAAGATCTGGAAAGCAAGATGGAAACAGGGAAGAACCTTTACATGAGAGCAAGGGTGTGAGAGCAAGGGCGAAAAAGAAACTGCGGAGATGTGACTATTCTAACGTTCAAGTTTTTTCAACTGTTCACCCCAACTCGTGCCTGTGTAGTTTGTGAAATTGATCTTTTCTGACGTTAACATGTGATAGACGTTATGAGAACGTTGGGCTCTAGTATAATATAAGTATCTAGAGAGAGAGAGATGGAGAGGGGTTAATAGTTAATTAATACCATCAAGGATATTCTAGGATAATCGGTGATCGAGATGGATGGAGGGGGCAAAGCATAGCCCCTCCATTAGACGACACATTAAACATCGCTTAACGACGCATTAAACATCGCTTGGCTATAATATATCTCTTGGCTTTAATATACTACTATGCCTATATTTGCTATGTTACCCTTCCTTCTACAATGCCTATATTTGCTATCTACACTTACCCTGCGACGATCAGAGGTACCTGGTACAGTCGAACCAAAATATCTCTAACCCACTATCCACCCTAATCTAGTGTTAAATGCATCGACTGCTAATCTTTCTACTACTGCTCGCGGCAGGATGGACTGATAACACGGATTTTACGTTCCAGTTGGTTTCCAAGGATGGCCGGGTCTCCGGAGCGGACCACCCTGATATTAACGTAGGTCTCCTCATTGTATCAGCCAAACACAGTGGAGTCCACGAGTATGGAACCCTTGATTGGGATACCATTAATGACCAACCTCACCTCGATCGAAGTTTTGGACACCGCACGCCAGTTTACCCGAAACGTTGACGCCACAGTATTTTCCCGGTGACCAATAGTTACCTTGCTAACAAAATAAAGTTCAACGACATCGAGAACTTCCAATCTTATTCTGTCTGCTTTGGTTTAGAGGTATCTTGGGATTCTTGTTCGGAGAGATCAATTAAGCTTGACAAAGTTCCAACCACGTTCGTCGGTCTCAAGTGTCTGACGCAGCAAGAGCTTACCAGCAGAATTCCCACTAAGATTGGCTTTTTTGAGTTTTCTTCCGATAATGTCATATCGATGCGGGCCCCATTTCTATCTTTTCTTTTCGATAGCGACGAAAATAGCCATCACAAACCCATATCTCACCTCCTGAATCCACTGGAATCGATTGGTTATTGTGCCTCGAACACACACCAGCTGTTTCATTGGTGTTAGTCGTCAGATGAATAATGTTGGGTCAACTGTCCGATTACCAGCATGCCTGTCCTGAGTACTGACTTTACCACCAGCGAAAACAACGCGTAGGGTGGGAAGAAACCACTGGGGAATCGTAGAGGAAACAAGAAAACGCATGATCAAAATATTGAATCACAGAATTCAAAGCAGTACCCATTATCATGTTCCGACAATATGCTCATATTTGTTGATAAAGTTACTCCAGAAATAGTCAACGGCACGGAAACATTGCCCTACGCGAGAGATCGATGCAATTGGCTTACTTTGTGTGATCATGATCTTAAAAACCAGTTCCCCTCGGCTACAGAAGCGTTCTATGTGAGTTACACGTGCACTTCAAACTATAAATTTAGTTTCTCTGTTGATAATTCCAGAATAGAAGAAAATGAAAACTGGGTGAACGAGAGACACCTGGGCAGGGGGCATCTACATGTGAACATAACGTCGGAGGGAGTAACCGTAAGATCTGGTTACTTCATGAGTGATCCTAAGCATAAGCCGGATGAAGAAATGAAACTTTACTTCTGCAACATGATGGGCTATGCTACTGCCGTTGGCTATGAAAGTGAAACCAACAGTGATGTTGACACAAGTGAAGGACTGCTATTCCAAGTAAAGGTCAATACTGGAACTGTCGGGTTGTTAACAGAGATCGATAGAGTATCGAATACCAATGATCTAGGTGTTGTTGTGTTGAGTTGTGGGCCGGACGATGATTTTTGGGCAAAGAACTTCTCTCTGGCTATAGAGCAAGACATGGTAATGTTAGAAGCAGGGGATGGACAAATGTACCAAGTTATGGTTGATCTATCGAACTACAAAATCTCCCCGGATCCTGATCTGACAGGCTCTTTCCTACCGATGTCTTGCAACCCGCCCTTAGATACGGTCTTTGACCCCATGTCCTCTTCGTCCTCGGTATCATACAACAATACTTCTACAGGAGATCCTTGTATTGAAATTGGCCCTAAACAGTACGACCACATTTCCAACACTTTCCGTGAAGTGTTCGAATATAGAGCGGGTTTAGGAGTAACAAGCGAGAACTGGAAAGTATACGATTTGGATAATCTACTACGTTCCGGCACTAGTTGCAATAATGGCATCCCTCCCACCAGCTCCCATCACTTTATCTCCCTAAGGTGTTCCAGAGAAGAGTTCCCGGTTAATGAAATCGTGTTGTCCGCATTAAAAGATGATTTGGAAACCGCTGAGAAATTTACCTTTTCACTGGTAGGTCGGTACAAAGACACAGATGGTGAACTATTTTCGGGCCTCGTTTGTGCGAGTAGTGAGATAACGACGCAGGTCTTGAATGGTGTATGCGATGATGCTGGTTTTTTAGAACTATGGTCGTTCACAACACTGGGTTATAAAGTGGATGGCTACAGCGATGAGGAGATAACCCAATTCAAAAGCAGTTTGCTCAAGAGTTTTGGTTCAGGTCTGATGAAAATAACAAACCTTACAGCTGGCGAGTTTTCTGAAAACAATTGCGGCTTTAACGAGGTCATTCAGCTAACGTGCCTCGGAAACTTCAATATGACCTTAATGGGAAATTCCTCCAAACAAAACCCTTTCGAGCTACCACAATATACTCCCATTCCACAGTCGGACACAGTCGCTCTGATTTGTAGCGATGCAAATGGGACCACAATTGGAAAACAGCAGAGAGATGACTACTGCGCAAAAACCGACTCTAAATTCGAGTCAACTGGCTTCACAGATCACGTTTCAGTGAACTATTACCCAGAGTTTCTAACAAATCTAGACGTTGGGCTGAGGGTAGCCTGTACAGATGAACAATCTTGTACTTGGACAAAGGAAAGATGCTCTTCATTTCTTCTCATTGAATGCGGATGGATATCATCTGAAAATCTGGAATCTTCCACTAAGGCGGTGTTTGTTGGATCGAACACAATGGAGGCAGATCTAACGACAAACACAGGGACAATCGGGATTTCAATTAGAGAGTTTGGCCTGTTCGCTAAAGAAATGCCTCTTAGCAACGCATACATGTTGCTATGGACAAACGTGACATCTAATGCCACATCGTTTCTGGTGACTACAGCTGAAGAAGCATGTGGACAGGGCGGTTTCCATGGGAGCACCCTTAACATTAGCCTAACATCCGGTTGTAACAAGTGCAGTCTCAGCAACGCTACGATCATTTATTATGGCACAGATGAAGAGATCTTCTGGGAGACATTCAGCAATGACGGTAACTTTTCTCACCTTCAGCAGCTCCAACTTGCGTGCGGTGGTCAGAGATTAGTTCTCTTAAACGATGGCGACCTTTCCACAAAGGGTTACCCGGTCCGGTTCACCTATAACGAAACGGGTCACTTTCAAAACGTCTCTACAGTACTGGTTAATAATCTGGACGAGGCAGATTTCCTATGCAGCGCAATACATGGAACCAATGCCTACTGGTTTTCCGAGACGGGTGACTTTCCAACAGGTCTCCTGGGTGATAAGGCCAAAGTTTTGATCGGACAAGGCAGTTATACAAACTGTGCGAAGCCCGAACTTGGACTTGGAGTTGAAGGTTGCACCTTTGACACTACCAGCACAACTCTGATAAACAGCACCTATCTGAAGTGTCTAGAATCAGAAGAAAAGACCTTGATTGATGGAAACTCTGAAACATTCCGTGTTAGTGGAGGAATACTACAGAGAAGGATTTCTGGAAGTTACTACAACATCTGTGTCGAACATGAAATATCCCCAGAGATGCTGACGTGGTTTGCAAAGAGTGCTGCAGAGGAAAATACGTACTTCCAGAGTGTTCAGCTGAAGAATGTCTCAGATTGGGAAGATCAGGCGATTGGATTGTGGTGTACGAATATGACAGAAAAAGGATATCCTACTTGCAGATATACTCCATTACCAGGGTGCAATAGTAGTGTAATCGCTGTCAATCAGTACGATCAGCGGATCCAGAAGGTCTGGATGGATGGTACTGGTATACTAACGACAAGACAAGGGCAAGTTTGTGCGGACACATTTGATGACAGTCTTGCGGGGGTGTTTTGTTCTATTTTTGGGTTCGCCGCTGCCACACACTCAGTCAGTGAGATTGTCGATAACACCAATGTATCTCATTTGGTTTGTGAGAATGATATATGTTACGCTGGTCAGGATCCACCGTGTACAGAGGGTGTTGTGAAGCTGAGACAGGACCTGCTCGACACTCTACCTGGATTAGTGAATGATATTCTTGCACCCACTGTTGCTAAGCAGAGACCAGAGCACCTGGAAATTCAGAAATCACCACCCTCGACACCTGTCAAACGCTATGTTAATATCAAGGATAAAGGAAACAGTGAGACTCCGATATGTGAGCAGAAATGGGCTAATTTGCTGAAGCCACAAGTTGAAACGGCATTGAAGAACATCCCTGTTCTAGATAGCTCTGTTAACAAGAAGCACACTCAACTGTACTTCGCTACTGATAATGACATGAAGGAAGCAGAGAAAGCATTATCTCCATTCTTGGATGTCACATCAGTTGTCGAAAAAGAGAAGAAGAAGGATCCTCGTCTGATGATCAATGATCTTGACACAGACCTCCTGAATAAAGAAGAAGGATTTCTGGAAGTTACTACAACATCTGTGTCGAACATGAAATATCCCCAGAGATGCTGACGTGGTTTGCAAAGAGTGCTGCAGAGGAAAATACGTACTTCCAGAGTGTTCAGCTGAAGAATGTCTCAGATTGGGAAGATCAGGCGATTGGATTGTGGTGTACGAATATGACAGAAAAAGGATATCCTACTTGCAGATATACTCCATTACCAGGGTGCAATAGTAGTGTAATCGCTGTCAATCAGTACGATCAGCGGATCCAGAAGGTCTGGATGGATGGTACTGGTATACTAACGACAAGACAAGGGCAAGTTTGTGCGGACACATTTGATGACAGTCTTGCGGGGGTGTTTTGTTCTATTTTTGGGTTCGCCGCTGCCACACACTCAGTCAGTGAGATTGTCGATAACACCAATGTATCTCATTTGGTTTGTGAGAATGATATATGTTACGCTGGTCAGGATCCACCGTGTACAGAGGGTGTTGTGAAGCTGGAGTGCAGCAACCCGAATGGTGTTGAGTATCAGTTTCTAAACGGGACAGAGGATGCGAGGACGATAACTGGTGTAATAGGAGCTGTCTGGAACTCTGAACTGACCATTATCAACCTAAATGAGCCGAAAGATGAGCTAATACAATACATTTGTGGAATGTTAGGGTTTAGCTCAGAGGTTGGATCATTTGCACTGCAGATTAGAACGTCCTTAAAACCGAAGACAGACAAACTATTAGTAGGAAACTGGTATAACTGTCCCCTAGGAATGGAAGATAACTATTGTCACGGGGCGAGTGAAGTGGAAAGTAAAAGTGCAGAGAAATACTTTCCGTATGATCTGACGTGCTCATTCCGGGTGGAAAACTTAACTTTCCTTGTGGAGGAAATGGATAGTATCATTGGATATAAAAACTTCAGATTGCGTGTCCAGTACGATGTAATTTACTCAGATAGAAGTGTCCAAGTGGTGGGGTCAATTACTTTCGGCGACGGGAAAGATGATAAGGACGGGAAAGATGACGGGAAAGAGGATGATTCCGTTGAAGACACTAGACAAAATCTGTGCCTTGCACTCGGCGCCACATCGGAAATGGGAGGGAGTAGCATGGGAAATGCAGTTAGTGTAACCAGTATGAACTGCAAGGGTAATGTTCGGAAAGATACAATAGGAGACGTTTGTAATTTTAACCTGACAAACGTTGGTGGAGATTTCGAATCATCATACTACGAACTAAATTGCAGGAATCAATCCGTTGTGTATTGGCTGAAAGATGGCCCGCTTTACCAGACATCGCACTTTCCTGTTGGAACGCTGATGGCAACTGTTACTAAAAAGGGAGGCATAAAAACAACTCCTGTCAGTAATGAAGATCAACTGCTTAATGCTGCCTTGGACCAATTTAAATCCCAAAACCTCACCACCCACAAACACTATGAATACCAACCTGAATTATATGATTTTGACAGCAGTGAATCCATAACTAAGGCTGGTTTTACCTCTTCCGGACAGATGTATACATCCTACACATTTAAAAAACCGTTCATCTGGCTTGAGTTTTATACTTTTCCAAAGGTAGCCGAGAGCTCGATGTCATATCGTCTCATCAACGGTAATGGTTTTCCAAGTCTTTATGAGGGCCTTCTCCTGGTTTCGTATGACCTCACCAACGAGACAGGTGGGACAAAGGGGTCAGTTTCAGACGGCTTGGTGTGTCAAAAGAATCTCTCAATAGAAGTTATGGAGAGTGCATGTGAGAGGATGGGGTTCTCAGAACTCCTATCTCACCGATCAGGTGACAGTTATATCAGCGCAGAAAAGTATGACTTTGCCATTGGCGTTGGCTTCAAAGGGGTTGAGTTCCATTATAAAGAAGGAAAGGGTGAGTGTGTCAACAAATCAGAAGCTGTTGTCGTCAACTGTGGCATCGATATGGCGCCCAATGCCAGTTTTAACGATCTAACATTCAACTTGGTAGCAGATCAGTCGAGTTTACCCAGCGACCCGCTCCTATCATCGGACTGGGTCTCTCCCCTTTACAGGGACCCAACGGTAGGGTACCTACTTGTCACGGTCAGTGTTCTAGGGAAAATATCCACTGGAATGGTGTGTAGTGAGGGTGTTAGTGAGGCTACAAAAATGCTATGTGCTTGAGTATGGGCTTCCACACGTTCGTGTCCTCCAGCAACGTGCTCACCAACCAGAAAATATTTTTAACTAATGTTTCACACACCAATACTGGATCCTGGGAGTGGAAATGGAAGGATTGTCCAGGGAACGGGGCACTTTGGTTGGAGTGTGGTTTCGACCCTACGCTTTGCAAATCAACAATGGAGAATGGATATTTGGTGTTCAGATGCTCACACCAAATTCTACCTAACCCTAACTTATACCGGTGCCTAAACTCCCACGACGTTTATAGAGTCAGAAATAGCAGCGGTTCTAACACATGTGATGTATCCTTCTCATCTCTGTGCCCGGATGATCCCAAGTTTTTCCAGATTTGTGCACACAAAAATGTCACAGTTTGTCCCGCCAACGACAGGGTAAAAGGTGTTGACTGCAACGATTTCATCTGCGAAACTACGAATTTTCCAGGCCTAACGCACAGTGAAACTCCCGTATTTGTTAGCGGATCTCTTGTCGAAAAGGAAATGGATTGTACAGGTGGTGAGGCAAACAAGAATATTGACTGTGCAAACTACAATACATCAGGTCTTTGCACTAGAGAAGTTGTGTCTGCAGATTCGTGTTACACCGAACCCAACATGGATATACCAAAGGACGAAAAGTGCAATGGGAAGTGTTTTTGTCCGTATTGTGATGACGAAATCGAGTGTTATAAAGAAGGGAGAACATCAAGCAACATACGATCAGAAGCTGAATCTTCAGTTACTGACCAAGAAAGATCCATAACCAAAAGATCGAATGATGATGAAGATGGAGATATAAACACAAAATCGGGAAGTCTCAACTGTAAACACCCTGTATCTGGGGGAGATAGGATTGTCCCAATCAACTGGATTTGTGATGGAGTTTGGGATTGCCGAAATGGTGAAGACGAACAAAAAGATTGTCTGGAGGACACATTTGCATCATGTGGATCAGTCAATCTCACCAAACAAAACCGGTGTGGTCCAGAGCCTTTTGAAAACGGTGAATTTGGAGAGGTCTGCCCGGCAGATGAATTCTATAATCATTACAATTGTGAAATTCCTGAAGCCAACTCGGCTTACCTAAAAGGTTGCCCGCGTAATTTAACGCTGAATGCAGTTAAAACTTTCAACGTCAGCAGAAATATGGTGTGCTCAGATAGAATAGCAAGTTTGCGAAAGGATGGTAATATTGATCTATGTGACAACGAAATCGACATACAGTGTGTTACCCCAACCCCTGGTTGCACAATCCACAAACATCAGTTATGTGATGACTATAATGACTGTAACGACTACGACGAAGGCCTGAACATTATTTGTGGTGAGAGGACGAGCAAGTTTAAATGTGAACGAATGTTTGGAATTCCAGGTCAGAAACTCGCCATACCTCTAGCATGGATTAAGGACGGTATTGAAGACTGCTATGCCGATGATGGTAACGCAATAGATGAGCATCCAGAACAGTTTTTGTTCGACAAAGATGATCCAGAGCATCAAGAAAATGTCTTTTTGGCCTGCACAGACCGTACAAATACCTCCACTCGGTATGTTGATAATAAAGCAGATTGCGATAAACTCAACACATTTCGCTGTTACCCGGAGAACGAATTACTCGACATGGCATATGTGTGTGACCGGGTCGATAGCTGTGCCTCCGAGGCTAAGATGTGTGCCGAGTCAAGGAACATACAGGCAGTTACAGCAGCTGTTCTGGAGACAGTCGGACCGGGGAAAAGAACAGAGAAGCGATTGGGACATTGTCTTCCAGGACTTGAAAGTATGCGGAAGGTCTTCCCGCATTTGGGAGACTGTGTCGAAGAACCGTTCCATGAACCGTTTGAGAAACCGATCGATGGAGTCACAGTAGATAATGTGATATATCCGGCCGTTGTCGATTCTATTCCTTGTCAAGGGGTTTTCGGTGAAGCTTACGTTTATCTGCTATGTCTAGGCCGCTGCAAAAATACAAATATTTCATGTCCCCTAAAACCTCTCGAAGTCGATTCCTGCCCGAACCTGGACGACTCGTATGAATCTGTGCTAGCTTCAAATGGCAACGGAACAACGAAAGTGATGGCAATTCAGAGCAAAGGGGAGAAGAAGTATGTGAATAGTTTCTTTCTGTGTACCGAGACCAAGAACTGTGTCCCATACGAAAAAGTTTGTAACCTGGTAGACGACTGTGGGGATGGGAGTGATGAAAACGAGACGATTTGTAAAAATGCCTTCCAGTGCAAAAATGGAGATTACATCCAGATCAACAGCAAATGTGACGGTAATTTTGACTGCACGGACTACTCTGATGAGTGCAACGAACAGTGTTCCGATAGGATCATCCAACAACTTAGCTTTCTGGTTTTCTCATTTGTTCTTGGTGTCTTGGCGACAGGGGCTAATGGAATCATTATCATAAAGTTTTTCACAACCTTCGGAAAGTCAAAGAACGCCTCAGCCATTATGAACCAACTGCTTGTGTTCTTCATTTCCATCGGGGACTTTTGTATGGGCATGTACTTGATAATTATTGCCTGTTACGAACTCAAATACAGGGATGATTACTGTAAGAAACAATTTGAATGGCGTACTGGGATTGAGTGTTCACTGCTTGGTGTCATCAGTACATTCGGATCCCAGATCTCCCTAATCTCCATGACCTTTCTGAGTCTCTCCCGGGTTATTAGCCTCAGAAACGTACTTACACCAAGGTCATTCAACCGAAAGGCGGGGATGAAACTGGCCCTCATGACAGTCTTCATTACGCTCGTATCAATGCTCATAGCGACTGGTCCTCTTTTTGATATCTTCGAGGACTTCTTTGTCAATGGAGTTTACTATCCAGGTAGCCCTATTTTCACTGACGCTCCAGATCGAACAAAACACGTTGCCATTCTGGAGAAGTACTTTCAGCATAGCATGAAGGGTGCTTCAGATTTCTTCACCTGGGCCAGAATCCGGCAAACTTTCACAGAAGATGTATTTCTATCCTTTTCTTATGGTGGCCAAAGCTCCGCCTCTGTTACCGGCCAAAAGCTTCATTTCTACGGTAATGCCGGTGTGTGCCTTTTCAAGTTTTTCGTTTCCAAGGGTGATCCTCACTCCACAGGAGAAATTCATCTGGGGTGTCCTTATTGTTAACATTGTATGCTTCTTTATCATCACTATTTCCTACATTTTCATCAACTTCGTCTCTGCGAGTTCCGGGAGCGGGATCTCAAATGCCGCAACTAGCAAAATGGTGCAGAAAAGAAATGCTAAACTTCAACGGAAGGTTTCAATGATCATCCTCACAGATTTCCTCTGCTGGATGCCACTCATTTTCATCTGCATCTTCCACTACACCGAGGTTATTGATGCAACTTCATGGTACCCCTTCTTCTCCACCTTCATCATCCCCATCAACTCGGTCATCAATCCAATATTGTATGACTCCACTGTGACAGAGGTGTTTTCCAAGGGTAGGAACCGAACGTTTATGGGATTTCCAGTTCGTTTCGTTTCGTTTCGTTTATTTTTTCTCAGAAAATTTTCGTTTCGTTTCGTTTCGTTTATTTTTTATCAAAAATTTTTCGTTTCGTTTCGTTTCGTTTATTTTTTATCAAAAATTTTTCGTTTCGTTTCGTTTCGTTTATTTTTTATCAAAAATTTTTCGTTTCGTTTCGTTTCGTTTATTTTGTTTCAAAAAGTTTTCGTTTCGTTTCGTTTCGGATAAACGAAACGAAACGAAACGAAAAAAAAAAATGAGAAAAAATAAACGAAACGAAACGAAAAAAATATTGACCAACAATAAACGAAACGAAACGAAACGAAAAAAAAAAATGAGAAAAAATAAACGAAACGAAACGAAAAAAATATTGACCAACAATAAACGAAACGAAACGAAACGAAAAAAAAAAATGAGAAAAAATAAACGAAACGAAACGAAAAAAATATTGACCAACAATAAACGAAACGAAACGAAACGAAAAAAAAAAATGAGAAAAAATAAACGAAACGAAACGAAAAAAATATTGACCAACAATAAACGAAACGAAACGAAACGAAAAAAAAAAATGAGAAAAAATAAACGAAACGAAACGAAAAAAATATTGACCAACAATAAACGAAACGAAACGAAACGAAAAAAAAAAATGAGAAAAAATAAACGAAACGAAACGAAAAAAATATTGACCAACAATAAACGAAACGAAACGAAACGAAAAAAAAAAATGAGAAAAAATAAACGAAACGAAACGAAAAAAATATTGACCAACAATAAACGAAACGAAACGAAACGAAAAAAAAAAATGAGAAAAAATAAACGAAACGAAACGAAAAAAATATTGACCAACAATAAACGAAACGAAACGAAACGAAAAAAAAAAATGAGAAAAAATAAACGAAACGAAACGAAAAAAATATTGACCAACAATAAACGAAACGAAACGAAACGAAAAAAAAAAATGAGAAAAAATAAACGAAACGAAACGAAAAAAATATTGACCAACAATAAACGAAACGAAACGAAACGAAAAAAAAAAATGAGAAAAAATAAACGAAACGAAACGAAAAAAATATTGACCAACAATAAACGAAACGAAACGAAACGAAAAAAAAAAATGAGAAAAAATAAACGAAACGAAACGAAAAAAATATTGACCAACAATAAACGAAACGAAACGAAACGAAAAAAAAAAATGAGAAAAAATAAACGAAACGAAACGAAAAAAATATTGACCAACAATAAACGAAACGAAACGAAACGAAAAAAAAAAATGAGAAAAAATAAACGAAACGAAACGAAAAAAATATTTGACCACGCGATCATGTCACATGATGGACACGTGACCACGTGATATGTCATGTGACACCGCGTGATAAGTCACGTGATGTGACGTCATATACCAATATTTGGGCATGTGATGACGACGTGATATGTCACGTGACCACATGATAAGTCACGTGATGTGACGTCATATGCCCATATTTGGACATGTGATGACGTCATATGCCCAAATATGGTGTCCCTCACTTTTAGGTGAGTCATCGGTACCATTTTACCTACTACTGAGATTGTGACAATCCTGGTACAAAACCAACAGCTGAATCAAATGACAAACTAGAAGCTGAAAGTGCAAATGATTGTGGCGCTATAAAAACTGAAAATGCAAATGATTGTGGCGCTATAGAAGCTGAAAACGCAAATGATTGTGGCGCTTTAGTAAGTGAAAATGTTTTCTTTGAAGCTGATCAACTAGCAAATGATCAAATATGTGAGAATGATATTACTGATACTAATATTGCGACAAGTGATCAAAATAATGACAATGATATTGCTAAAGTAAAAGTGAGTGACTCCACATCCCACAAATAAAGAGATGCGAGTGATGAAAATGTAAATCAGTTTATACTGTGTAACAACCTGCATCAAGAATGAGAGTCAATTGATGACAAGGATATTGAGACGGAATGAGTTCAGCTTAGCTAAATGAGTGCTGCTGAGTGTTTTTATGATGTAAATACTGTGCTTGCTGACTTTTTGATTTTACAATTGCGATATGAACACTTGTGTCGTTGAATTTGATAAAATAAGCCACGTCAAAAGTTTCGAAACTTACCGCAGTATACATGTGGGTGTGGAAGGGCGGGGACATGTGTTACTTGTGAGGGGGGGGGGTTGAGGATGGGGGGAGTGACCATGGAGATGGGTTGAAAACCATCATCTATTGACGTGGCTTCGTTCCTCATTTCAAAGTATCATCCCGGATCCATGAATTTCCTGTCTAGTTTTGTTGATAATACGCATAAACTCACAAATGTAATCAGTGTTAAAAATGTAGTAAAACAAAAGTTAAAACAGTGACCTCTTAGATACACTTTTCAATGTCAATTCTAAAAAATTATCCCAAAAATTATCCCAAACTAGTCGAAGCAAAGCTATTTACCAGTACTTCATCCTGATCATCATTATTAGCATGTTCATTTTCACAATCTGCACTCTCTATTGCAAGTTCATTTCTAATAAAAACCTGGACAGCCTTTGCCAAAATATCCCCCGCGGACACACTTAGTGGCAGTTCAGTGCCCAATCTCACCGAATGATGAATCACCTCCCGTACTAGTTCTCCGTTGTGTTCCAAACTACCCAAATTCCGTCGTTGAAGTCTGGTGAGGAGAGATCGTTGGTACGTGCCTAGGGTGGGTTCCCGTTTTGAGCGGAGGAATTTTCTCCGTATAGCCCGGTGCTTATGAAGTTTATGAGGAGAGAGATTCGGATATTTGGAGATTAGAAATGTGCGAGAAAATTTGTGCTGCAATCGATCTACCCAATGTCGATCGCCAACCATTAGCTGTTTCTGATTTTCCTTTCTCCGCCCCCGATATTTGAGCAAAAAATAGTCTCTAAAGTT
>AVPN01000902.1:18621-32977 GCA_000695325.1 Pleurobrachia bachei
GGCATAAAACCTCTCAGCGTTAGGACCCATCACACCGTTAGTTGAAAATATAAGAGGAGAAAATGCACACTTCTCTACTTGGAGGACTCGCTCACCATATGCCCTGATCTTCTCCTGCTCATGCTTTCGAAGAGCATCTTCAACTGATAGGGATGCGTTGCTCGGTGCCAGCGAGTTAAAGACCCGGATGTCGCACAATGACTTCACATTGGGGGACCAGACTCCTGTCGCACCAACATCCAGTCGGGCATCGTTCGCTGTGATCTGCCCAAAGAAAAAATCTCGGTGCCCCCAGGTGCTTTTGTGTTCTGACCTTTCGATTGTGGGCTTTGGCGTGTAGGGTTGGCATTTCAAGGCGGTCAGTTACTTTAGTTAAGTTAAGTTAACTCACAATGACCATGTGGTTGCAGGTTGCGTGGCTATCGCTGTTTGTAGGAGCCGGCCGAATCAGGAAGTAGTGGTCTCTGATTGGCTGATAACCAGTCACATGGCCTTAATAACTAGTTCTAATTGGTTGTTTACGGCTGTTTGAAAATATTTGGCAGCACGCACGATGTCCAATTTAGATCGCCATTTCGCTGATGTGTTAATTGAGGCTGTGATTTTTGTTACCCTTTTTTTCAATTGGGCAACTGTCTTAAATCTGAATTGTGATATAATCTGCTTATTTTTCGAGATAGGGTCTCTGCTCTTCAATCTTCATCACAAATTAACATGTTTTGTACTCCGTAGCTCGTAGACTGACCAGAGTCCGAGGCTCCAACCAATTTTGTAAATCATGGGTTCAACCAACGTCGTCCACGTAAGTTAACATCATCTTATGATTTATAAGTAACATCATCTTATGATTTGACAATTGAGTAGTTTAAGTTGCTTTCGCTTAAAATAGTTGCCTGAATCTGTAATATCGTCATGTTTCCATTTTAGTCTCTGTCTATATCCATCCATTTGTAAACTTCTCCCTCAGCAACTGTTTCTGGATCCAATTAGCAGTCATGCGTTCAACGCTGACCAAACACAACTAGTGGTCAGCAACTCAACACCCCTGACTCATATCATGCAACTGGGAGGTGACAAGAAGTAAGCAACAGTTCCTCGCATGCTCCATCCCCTTCTCTATCTTTCTTTTTCCCTCTCCCTTTACTACATTGTCTTGCCACTCCCAGCTCTTGTGCACACTGTGTGAGAATGTGTGCATGAATGTGTGCAGCACACCTGTTCACACGCAACATGAGACTGCAGAATAACTCTACAGAATGCAGTGTTACAATTTACATGTTTAGCAAATCTCTTAGCCATGACCCCAATTAATGTATCATGTCATCCCTAACTGATTTAGTTCGTAATTCGCTGCTAAAATAACAATATATCCCCCTCCTATAGGTTCTCAACAAAAGAGGTCCTAGAGCAGCATATAGAGCGGGTGACAAGTGTCGATTGGGCCCCCAAAACTAACCGTATTGTTACATGTGCTGGAGACAGGAATGCCTATGTCTGGAACTATCAAGAGGAAGATGGTAGGTTCTTTTTTCGCTCAAGCTCATCCCCTATCTCTTTTTTTAAATGTCATGATGATTAGAATTTAGATTCCCACTCATGACACTGAAACTCACACACCAACTCACAATAGCATGGCTTCACTAGGATGTCCCGATTCAAACTCCAGCACACAACACGCATCTAAACGTATCAAGGTGTCTCACAACATTAACCAAGTAACAGTTTATTATCTGCCTGATGAGGTTCTCCTGAACATCATGAGTTGTCTCAACTCAGTCCGCGACCTGGCTCAATGTGGCGCTGTCTCTAGTGGGTGGAGACGTGTTTCTGATGAGATCCTTCTGAAGATGACCAAGACACTGAAGTTGACATCTGGATCTTTGGGAGAGGCTGAGTTTCTGGTGAAGAAATCTAAAAAGAGATTCGAGGAATGTTGGATTCGTTGTAATGCTGTTAACGATGACGAATTTATTTATCTGATTCGTTCTAAAATCTTCGCCTGTCCAACGTTGAAGACCCTAACTCTGCATCACAGATTAAGACACTGCATGAGAGATGAGGAATACATTGAAAAACTCTTCTCTTCCCCGCTACTAACATTGGACAATCTTCACCTCGAGTATCTTAATGCATTTACTGATAAGAATCTAGGGAGAATTCTTTCAAATATGCCGAATCTAAAAAGCCTTTCTATGACAGATCTAATGTCCCACGTGGACGGAAGCCTCACTGGAAGTGGTCTACTCAAATTGAACTCCAGCTGCTTCAAGAAACTTTCGGTTCTTCGAATGTCATATGATAAAAGGTACAACATGGCTGATTTTCTTCACAAGTTTCAAGGAACCCTCGAGTTTTTAGAATTTGATCAGATGCCCAAAGTATCGGAGTACAAGAAGAAAATGAAATTACACTCATTGACTGATTTACAGTTTCAGCCTTCGTTTCGGGATTCCTTTCTGGAAGTTGATAACTGGAAAGAGGATTTACAGTGGATGTTCAAGTCTGTGCCCAACTTGGAACGGTTTAAAATGCACTCCGACACTGACGGACCTGACTTTTGTGCTATTATGATTGTGTTGCCTCATCTTGTGAAAAACTGTAAACTTTTGAAATTCTTTGAGATCACCTGTAAATCTGCTTGGTTGGGCGGGGACAGAAAGTTTATACCAGAGAGACCAGTCATTGATTTCGGATCTTTGGCAAAACTAAAAAACCTTGAAACCCTCCTTGTCAAGATACGAGAATATGAATACGAAGAGTTTCCAATTGCAAAGGGCAGCAACATCAACTTAAAATCTATCGCCCAGATTACTTCTCTATCAACACTCTCTTTGGAATGCACTGCTGTCTCTGAGGATGAAGCGCTCTACCTGATTAACAACTTGAAACGGTTGAAGTCGTTGAATTTGTCAAAATGTGAGAACATCAGTCCGGAGTTTGCTAGAAAACACAAAGACATCGTCAAATATAACTTCAATGTAAGAAAGGCTACTCGGAAATCACGACTGACCAAAGAAGATAAAGAATCGTATGCATTGTTGTTGGCATAGTGCTTTGCGGGCTTCGTTTTGGCACGCTGCTTCACCAATTTAAACTGCTGCAGTTTGAAGAGCTGTAATTATCATACTTTACTCAATATAATGTTCATGCATCAATTAACTACATTTTAACCATTTTTTTTATTATTTTCACAACTGGAACTGTGTCTCATTCACCCTCATCCCACTCAGTCCTAACCCCCTAATTATCTACTCACAATTTACCCATCTTGTAACAATCTCGACCCGCAGGTTATTGGAAGCCATGCCTGGTGCTACTGCGAATAAACCGTGCTGCTACCAAGCACTCTACCTCGGGGGACCTCCTATCCAAACGTCACCCATCACCACGTAGACTCCTTTCTATCTGCTACTTTGATCCAGAGCATAACTGGTAAGTAGTGTGTTCTATATTTCTTTCCATCTTCCTCTTTCTTTTTTATTTATTCTCTCTCTCTCTATCTCTCTCTCTCTTTCTCCCTCACTCCCTTTCTTTTTACTTATTTTCCAACTTCCTGTAAAATGCCTGAGAAAGTTTATCTTACTAACCTGATTGTAACAACTATCGCATGGTATAGTTTAACTAATACCACTCTAACACTTATTTCTCCCCATCAGGTGGGTCAGTAAGGTGTAGTTCTTCGGGTAATCTAGGTGGTAGGACAGTGTTGACTGGCACCCCTCCAATCACCTTTTGGCCATTGGATCTTGTGATTTCAAGTGCCGGGTGTTCTGTTCTGCTCTAAAGGAACTGGGGGATAAACCTCAGACATCCAACTGGATGCCAAAGTAAGTAAATACTGATCCCTGATTGGCTGGTAACCAGTCACGTGACCAAAATAACGAGTTCTGATTGGTTGTTTACTTACCTCCTCCATGATCAGGTTGAACAAGTTTGGTACCCTTCTTGCTGAGTTTGACACCAATAACGGTTGGGTGCACGGTGTACAGTTTAGTCCCAGTGGTAACCAGCTAGCGTGGGTTGCACATGATTCTAGTGTCAATGTTGTCAACTCTACAACTCTCACCAAGGTAGATTATATTCCTTGCAGTTTGGATTTATATCTGACTGAGACCTAGCTATGGAAGGAGTAAGGCCAACTGGCTCAGTTCTAACCTCGGTTCTAACCATCAATTCGCGTCCAGTTACTCACCCAGAGTCCAATATATTTAGTCCCCCATGATACTACTGTGTAAGATTTTATTATGCCTATAAGTTCTACCTGGCAACTTATAACACGAGACCGAAGGTCGAGTGTTATAAGTGCAACAATAATGATCCGAGACCAAAGGTCGAGGCAGATTCTTGTACTTTAGTGCACGAGCCTGCGAGTGACACTAAGTGTAACTACCTCACGAGCCTGCGAGTGATGTAGTTTTACTTTTTGACCGAGCCTGCGAGGTCTAAAAGTGTAAGAATCTGTTACATTATTGTTGAGTTCAGGTACAACGGAAATAGGCATAATAAAATTGCATTGTGAAATTTTGAAAACAAGAGTGAGAGACACTTTAGGGCGTAACAATAGAAGGAATTTATGAAAAGGTAGCAAGCAGAGATATCAGTATAAGATAAGACAATGCCTGGAATAGATAAACAGAGTGAGAGATTAGTGAGAGTAAGAGAGATAACGAGAGTGTGGGGCCGGGAGTTTGTAAGTGTTATCTTAATCTTGGTGCTGCAAGGGCTTGAGAGAGTGACATAAAGAAAGAGAGAGAGTTTGTACACGCTTATCTTTCTAACGGTGTGACAGAAACAGTGGAGTTATAAGTGGAGCGGTGTTATAAGCACTGCTACCAGTTCTACTTGAAACGTATAGCACTGCTTACAGTTCTACATGTGGTATAAGCAGTGCTACCTAAAGATTTTAAGCATGCCCCAAAATTTTACAATGTGTTCTATAATATCTCTCCCCAGTTTCGGTCCCCCCAGTGATACTACATGTTCTATAACACATCTCTCTCTCTCTCTCTAACAGGTCCACACTATACTGACCGCAAACCTGCCGTACAGCTGCCTACTATGGATGAGTGAGAACAGCTTTGCAGCTGCAGGGTTCAATTACTGCCCTGATCTCTACACTGTCTCTCCTGATGGAGGTAGGAATCTTGTTTCTTTGTTTGTTTGTTTGTGTGTTTGTTTGTGTTATTTGTGTATGTGTTTGTTTGTTTGTTAAAGATGTTAGAACCTGGGTTACTGACTGAGCTGGGGGTATAGGTAAATTATAGCGGATTTTTTGTCTGTTAGTGTGTCGGTGAATCGGAGGTATATAATATATATTCCATGCCTGTATTGCTGATTACCCCAGCAGGGGAGGGGGGGGAGAGGGGGGGGGGTACAGTAACATACACTCTTGTTAAGATTGTGCAATCCCCCCCCCTCTCCGCAAGTGCAATTAACCTTATTACAAATATGAACATTTGCAGTACACCCCCTCCCGTCACACCTGTTATGTTCTAACCCTCACACTCCCCTCACACTCCCCCCCAGTTGCCTTTACTGTCAAGATGGATGTCAAGAAAGAGAAGAGTGGTGGTGGAGTTGCTATGAGTGCCATGGCACGCTTCCAGAAACTGGATGTACAGGGACAAAGTGAAACTGGTAAGCTCTTTTTCTATCACCCCTGATTTAATTAGAATACCATGTACTCGGTCTATTTTATTTCTAAATAAATCCGATCTCCCATGGGGGATAAAGCCGACTTTTTAAAACTCTCACCACCCCCTAATAACCCACCCTCCCTCTCTGCAGCAGGAACAACAGTGGACACGACCCATGAAAACTGTATCACGGAGATACGAGCCCTGTCCCGTAACCCCGCCACAGGCACTATCTCCAAATTCTCTACCTCGGGAAAAGATGGCCGGCTGGTTATCTGGAATTTTGACGCTCTTTCCTCTTCCCTAGGTGGACTTAAGATCTGAAGTGATACATAAGTGTGTGTGTAGAGTGTATAATTTGCGTGTATAATGTATTCCGTATTTCGTTACAATTATATACACGTACAGTTTGTACTAAAAGTGGGGCACATTTGCAATATTCCCACAACGACTAGCAGTACGCGCCGTACAAAAACCCATTCGTAGGCACTTCGTTGCTCAAAAAACGCGCGAAGAGCACGAGGCTCCCATGCAGTCTGGAACTGCGTTCCATATTTCGCAATATAAATAATGTGTTGCTGACAGCCAACTCCCCCTTTTGTAGCCATGACAACATGAGATAACAAGATGCCAAGTAAAAAGAAGTTTAATGCCCGGTTTGCTCCTGCGCGGATCAAGAAAATCATGCAGAGTGATGAGGAAGTGGGTAAAGTATCAGCCGCCGTTCCTGTTATAATATCCAAGGCCCTCGAAATGTTCTTATCCTCCCTTCTTGACCAAGCAGACACTCTAACAAGAGAGCGGGGTGCTAAAACTCTAAACCTCCAGCACCTCAAGGCGTGTATTGAGACTGATAGGAGGTATGACTTCCTATCTGAGTTGGTTTCCAAGATACCAGATTTGGGAATAGAAGATGATGGAGAGCAGGAAGAAGTACCCAGGAAGAAACGGAGACCTACCTATCCTGAATCTAATGGGGGTGGAGAGGGGAGTGGGTTAGAACTATTTCCTAATATGCCTGGAGCGTCTTGACAGATATAGTGGAATATAGAGTTCTTTCTTCCTGAAATGGGTCCAATTCTTGAGAATGTGTCGGGTACTAAACCATTCTGAATATGACTAATCCCAGAGAGTGATAATCAGTGGTATATTATGGGAGACTTTGGGGTGGTTGATATATAATTTGATCGTGATGTATGATTTCATGTGTTGTCTGTGTATGCTGTCTCTTTTTACCTCGTAATATTGCAAATTGTGTAACCCCAGTGTTTTCCTATCCTTGTATCTACCCCATATATCTCTCATCTGCCCCATATATCTGACACTGGTGGCTATTCTATATCTCTCACTCTATATTCTATATCTCACACTCTATATTATATATCCCACACTGTGTATTCTATATCTGAGATATAATATCTCACAATCTGTATTCTATACCCAATGCCCAATACCATTATTTGATATTTCTCACACTGTTTTCTCACACCTGTATTCTGCCCTGTTTTAGCTCAGTAAGTATGACCAGCGTCGAGGAGCCTGTTGTTGCCGCCGCCCCTGTCGAGGAGCCTGTTGAGGTTGCTGCCCCTGTCGAGGAGCCTCTTGAGGTTGCTGCCCCAGTCGAAGGTAAGAGAGGAAGAGAGAAAAAAGATGGTTTTATTTGGAGATATTTGTAGAGGCCAGAGGGGTTATTAAGAGAATGGGGAAGTGGTCTTTACTAAAATGGAGGGAGAACCCTTGTTTGCCATGAAATCAGGAATCAACTAACACACTCACCCCCACCCATTCACCTTCATAGACACAGATAGCAAGACATGCACATCCCTGTCCATGTCCGACGCCTCTCTTATCGACTACAAGATGAGTGAGGCCACTATGGTGGACATGCCGATACCACCCGCCCCCATTGAAGAGGAGGAATTCCATGACCCACCCAGTCATGTAACCTCCGGAGATGAGAGAGAGGGGGAGAGAGAGGGTGAGAGGGTCAGTTATGCAGCAGTGTTAGAGAAGGAACCTGAGGTTGAGACAAATGATACACTCATTGCACAAGAAGTTGTAGATGCAATTCAAGGTAGATCAGATTCAGATTCATTTCGCCGGTTTCAGAATTCAGATTTATCATTTTCCCGGATACAGATTCAGATTCATCATTTCCAAACATTCAGATTTATCATTCTTGACCCTATCACCCCTACCAATTCCCTATGTCCCACCCCATGATACTGATTGCCCACCTGTTCCCTACATCCCCTCCCCCCAGTAGGTAAGCTAGAGCCACTACTCCCCAAAGAAGGCATATTTATACCTCCTGAACCTTGTGTAACAGGTATACCACGAGAAACTTTGCTACTCCCCTCTCCCCAGCAACTATTCTCTATACGTTCAGAGTTATTTGAGATCTCTATTTAACACTCCACATTAGCCTTGTTCTTGTTTCAGAAGTCGAGTCATGTGCCGACAAGCCATGCTGCAAGGGACCCGCTCCCGATGCTGAAGCCGGTAAGAATTTCAAACAAATATTACAGACACACAAATCCCCATTAAATCTTATGTCATCAAACATTTCCATGAAAATTGTCCCCTCTTTAACACCCCTCCATTTAAACTCCCCCTCCCCTCCATACAACCCATTCGTAGGCACTTCGTTGCTCAAAAAACGCGCGAAGAGCACGAGGCTCCCATGCAGTCTGGAACTGCGTTCCATATTTCGCAATATAAATAATGTGTTGCTGACAGCCAACTCCCCCTTTTGTAGCCATGACAACATGAGATAAAAGATGCCAAGTAAGAAGAAGTTTAATGCCCGGTTTGCTCCTGCGCGGATCAAGAAAATCATGCAGAGTGATGAGGAAGTGGGTAAAGTATCAGCCGCCGTTCCTGTTATAATATCCAAGGCCCTCGAAATGTTCTTATCCTCCCTTCTTGACCAAGCAGACACTCTAACAAGAGAGCGGGGTGCTAAAACTCTAAACCTCCAGCACCTCAAGGCGTGTATTGAGACTGATAGGAGGTATGACTTCCTATCTGAGTTGGTTTCTAAGATCCCAGATTTGGGAATAGAAGATGATGGAGAGCAGGAAGAGGTACCCAGAAAGAAACGGAGACCTACCTATCCTGAATCTAATGGGGGTGGAGAGGGGAGTGGGTTAGAACTATTTCCTAATATGCCTGGAGCGTCTTGACAGATATAGTGGAATATAGAGTTCTTTCTTCCTGAAATGGGTCCAATTCTTGAGAATGTGTCGGGTACTAAACCATTCTGAATATGACTAATCCCAGAGAGTGATAATCAGTGGTATATTATGGGAGACTTTGGGGTGGTTGATATATAATTTGATCGTGATGTATGATTTCATGTGTTGTCTGTGTATGCTGTCTCTTTTTACCTCGTAATATTGCAAATTGTGTAACCCCAGTGTTTTCCTATCCTTGTATCTACCCCATATATCTCTCATCTGCCCCATATATCACTGTGACAACCGATAAGATATAGAGAGTGAGATATAAGATATAGAGTGTCTCTATATTATATATCCCACACTGTGTATTCTATATCTGAGATATAATATCTCACAATCTGTATTCTATACCCAATGCCCAATACCATTATTTGATATTTCTCACACTGTTTTCTCACACCTGTATTCTGCCCTGTTTTAGCTCAGTAAGTATGACCAGCGTCGAGGAGCCTGTTGTTGCCGCCGCCCCTGTCGAGGAGCCTGTTGAGGTTGCTGCCCCTGTCGAGGAGCCTCTTGAGGTTGCTGCCCCAGTCGAAGGTAAGAGAGGAAGAGAGAAAAAAGATGGTTTTATTTGGAGATATTTGTAGAGGCCAGAGGGGTTATTAAGAGAATGGGGAAGTGGTCTTTACTAAAATGGAGGGAGAACCCTTGTTTGCCATGAAATCAGGAATCAACTAACACACTCACCCCCACCCATTCACCTTCATAGACACAGATAGCAAGACATGCACATCCCTGTCCATGTCCGACGCCTCTCTTATCGACTACAAGATGAGTGAGGCCACTATGGTGGACATGCCGATACCACCCGCCCCCATTGAAGAGGAGGAATTCCATGACCCACCCAGTCATGTAACCTCCGGAGATGAGAGAGAGGGGCTCTCTCTCCCACTCTCCCAGTCAATACGTCGTCACAATCTCTTCCTTGGTGAGGTTGAGACAAATGATACACTCATTGCACAAGAAGTTGTAGATGCAATTCAAGGTAGATCAGATTCAGATTCATTTCGCCGGTTTCAGAATTCAGATTTATCATTTTCCCGGATACAGATTCAGATTCATCATTTCCAAACATTCAGATTTATCATTCTTGACCCTATCACCCCTACCAATTCCCTATGTCCCACCCCATGATACTGATTGCCCACCTGTTCCCTACATCCCCTCCCCCCAGTAGGTAAGCTAGAGCCACTACTCCCCAAAGAAGGCATATTTATACCTCCTGAACCTTGTGTAACAGGTATACCACGAGAAACTTTGCTACTCCCCTCTCCCCAGCAACTTTAGTGTACAAAACGTTGCTACTCCCCTCCCCCCAGCAACTATTCTCTTTACATTCAGAGTTATTTGAGATCTTTATTTAACACTCCACATTAGCCCTGTTCTTGTTTCAGAGGTCGAGTCATGTGCCGACAAGCCATGCTGCAAGGGACCCGCTCCCGATGCTGAAGCCGGTAAGAATTTCAAACAAATATTACAGACACACAAATCCCCATTAAATCTTATGTCATCAAACATTTCCATGAAAATTGTCCCCTCTTTAACACCCCTCCATTTAAACTCCCCCTCCCCTCCATAAAAACTTCCCCTAGCCGCTGCTGTGAATAACATTGCTGCTGATATTGTAGAGGGATCCCCACCGCTAGCACCCCCTGCTGAACCTATCGAGTCGGCCCCTGTTGCTGCTGATGCTATCCCTGTTGAACCTGTCCCCGAACCTGCTGTCATTCCTGTTGAACCTACTGATGTTGCTGCTGTCGAGTCAGCCCCCGAATCCGCCCCTGAACCGGTTGATTCTACCCCCATTCCTGTTGCTGAACCTGAGGTCGTTGATCCAGTACAATCAGTCCCAGAACCTGTCCTAGAAGCTGCCCCTGAAGCTACTGAGACGGTTGCTGAACCCGCCGTCGAATCGGTCCCAGAAGCTGCTGCCGAGCCAGTTGTAGAAGCCACCCCACAAGTTGCTGAACCTGTTGCTGAACCTGTTGCAGAACCTGTTGCAGAACCAGTCTCAGAAGCCACCCCAGAAGCTGTTGCAGAGCCAGTCCCTGAAGTTGTAGAACCTGTTGCTGAACCTGTAGCTGAACCTGTCGCTGATACTATTGAAGCAGAGCCACTAAAAGAAGCAGAACCATTCACACCTATCGCTGCCCCCGAACCAGAAGCCTGTGTCATTGTACCAACTCCTGAACCTGTCGTTATGCCTGAACCTGTAAAACCTGCTGTTCAACCTGCCCAAAGTAAACCTGTCCGAACTGGTGGTAAACTTGAGGCGGGTTAGTTGTATGTGTTTATTTTGCTGTTTATCTAAATGTTCCTCCTCCCACTTCTAGTGGGAGACATACAATATATATCGAGTTATCCCGGATGTATTTCATGTTCTTTGGGAAAAAACAAAGCTACCACTGCATGCCATGATTTCAAAATATTAGATGTATTTCGATGTTTGCTCCTTTCTTTCTGTTATCTTTTCAGGAAAAACTATCACTACAAGCTCTTTGAAACCATATCTTGCTGCTATCTTTACGCTTGAAAAAAAGAGTTATTTATTCTGTTTGTTCTACCATGATGATACCATCATCTGATACAAATTTTCCACTATTCAGATAGTGACGATAGTGATGGTGAGATGCCTGAGCTTGAGGAACTGGAGGGTGGAGCTACCACCGAGGAGGCCCTCAGCAAGGCCAAACAGACCAGGTACAAATGCACTTTTTGTAGAGATGTTATTACTTGGGGGGTGGGGGGCAACAGACCAGGTAGAGTAGGCTTTGTAGCTAGACGATATTACAGCACTTCTTAGAAACCTTCTTGGTTCTATTTAGTCATTTTATTTTTAAAGTGAGCCATAGGGACTTCATATTATTCGAATTCTCATCTTCCAGGTCTGAGAAGAAAGCCAGGAAGGCCATCTCCAAGTTGGGACTGAAGCCCGTTCCCGGAGTTGCCCGAGTGACGATCAAGAAGTCCAAGAACATCCTGTTCGTGATCCAGAAACCCGACGTGTACAAGAGTGAAGGTGCTGGTACCTACATCGTCTTTGGGGAGGCCAAGATTGAGGATCTCAGTGCACAGGTAAACAACCAATCAGAATGCGTTATTTAGGTCACGTGAATGGTTATCAGCCAATCATGGACCAGTATTTCGGTCGGTTCCTCCATTTGACCTTATATGGTATAATTGCTGACGTCATGACTAGGCAGCTGCTATATCACCACTCACACCCTCCCATCACCAGGCCCAGATGCAGGCTGCGGAGCAGTTCAAGCCCCAGCCCGAGGCTAGTATCACAGCAGAGAGCAAGGATGTTGTTGTAGAAGCCACCCCACAAGTTGCTGAACCTGTTGCTGAACCTGTTGCAGAACCTGTTGCAGAACCTGTCGCTGATACTATTGAAGCAGAGCCACTAAAAGAAGCAGAACCATTCACACCTATCGCTGCCCCCGAACCAGAAGCCTGTGTCATTCATGGTTGAGGACTTGGACAGCAATACGGACTTGGACATTTTGGACCTGTTCAACCTGCCCAAAGTAAACCTGTCCGAACTGGTGGTAAACTTGAGGCGGGTTAGTTGTATGTGTTTATTTTGCTGTTTATCTAAATGTTCCTCCTCCCACTTCTAGTGGGAGACATACAATATATATCGAGTTATCCCGGATGTATTTCATGTTCTTTGGGAAAAAACAAAGCTACCACTGCATGCCATGATTTCAAAATATTAGATGTATTTCGATGTTTGCTCCTTTCTTTCTGTTATCTTTTCAGGAAAAACTATCACTACAAGCTCTTTGAAACCATTAGAACGACGATAGAAATGCGAACTTTTTTTCTCAATAAATAAGACAAACTTCTACCATGATGATACCATCATCTGATACAAATTTTCCACTATTCAGATAGTGACGATAGTGATGGTGAGATGCCTGAGCTTGAGGAACTGGAGGGTGGAGCTACCACCGAGGAGGCCCTCAGCAAGGCCAAACAGACCAGGTACAAATGCACTTTTTGTAGAGATGTTATTACTTGGGGGGTGGGGGGCAACAGACCAGGTAGAGTAGGCTTTGTAGCTAGACGATATTACAGCACTTCTTAGAAACCTTCTTGGTTCTATTTAGTCATTTTATTTTTAAAGTGAGCCATAGGGACTTCATATTATTCGAATTCTCATCTTCCAGGTCTGAGAAGAAAGCCAGGAAGGCCATCTCCAAGTTGGGACTGAAGCCCGTTCCCGGAGTTGCCCGAGTGACGATCAAGAAGTCCAAGAACATCCTGTTCGTGATCCAGAAACCCGACGTGTACAAGAGTGAAGGTGCTGGTACCTACATCGTCTTTGGGGAGGCCAAGATTGAGGATCTCAGTGCACAGGTAAACAACCAATCAGAATGCCAATAAATCCAGTGCACTTACCAATAGTCGGTTAGTACCTGGTCATAAACGGTCGGTTCCTCCATTTGACCTTATATGGTATAATTGCTGACGTCATGACTAGGCAGCTGCTATATCACCACTCACACCCTCCCATCACCAGGCCCAGATGCAGGCTGCGGAGCAGTTCAAGCCCCAGCCCGAGGCTAGTATCACAGCAGAGAGCAAGGATGTTGCCGTGGTTGACGAGGAAAGTGAGGATGACGAGGTAGACGAGAGCGGAGTGGAGGCAAAGGACATCGAACTTGTCGTCGCTCAGGTTTGTTATGTTCTTATCTTTACATTTGTGTTTCACGGGCGAACACAGTCTCGCTAGGCAAGCTCAGGTTCATCTGTTGTGATACCAATCACCTTGTTTTGTTTACCCCATCCTGTGTTTATAGCTTCCCTTGTTGTTAATACAAGTGATATATACGATCAAGATGTTGAAATGTTGTAAAGTAACACCCTTTTGTCTTCCAGGCGAGCGTATCTCGAGCGAAGGCCGTCAAAGCCCTGAAAAACAACGCCAACGACATCGTCAACGCGATCATGGAATTAACCATGTAACATTCGCCATCGTCTCAGTGGGCGCTGGGGCACGGTCGGTGCACTTGATCTCTGTGTTGTGACAAGAGATATCCCCCTGGTACCATCTTCTTTCACACAACTTACCACACGGGGGAGTGTTTGATCAGAGGTCACATACGTGGAGACATGTTGCACCTGCCAATAGCGGACAGTTCCTAACTTATTTGAGATCAATTTATTTGTACTGATAAGAGGATTTTTATTTTTTATCAAATCCGATTAAGTTTGATCCTTGTACCTTTTTGGTCCTTTGATTTTCAAACCAAAAAAAAGAGTTTCCTGTTTAAAAGAAACTGGGGCATCTCAGAACTGATATCATGGACCACCCTGTAAAATTTCGGAAGAAATTGCGCGGCTTTATTTTTGCGCGTGTTACCGCGCGGCGTAAGTTTCAACTCAAGCTCAGTGCACAAAATTTGAATTTTCAACTTTTCCGTTCTTCAAAATTTGAAGTTTTCGAAAGAAAAGGGGTTTTTGAATTTT
>AVPN01000904.1:0-11021 GCA_000695325.1 Pleurobrachia bachei
TTACCGGTTAGTACATCTGGGTTTTTCAATTTCAATATTTAATCTCTGTATTCTTAGAATCTCAAACTTAGTAGAAGTTTGTTTCGGTGGAAGAGTGCTCGATCAATACATGTGTCAGAGAGCTAGTTTTGTGAATTTCAAACTTATATCGATATCAATTCCCTAGGTAGGGAGTGTGCTTTTCTCGGCGCCATCAGCACCTGTGGGGCACAACTATCCCTTCTAGCGATGGTGTCCCTAGCCCTAACACGAGCTGTCAAGATAGCACGAGGGTCCCTTGTGAAGCCTGAACCAGCCAACATGAAGGACTGTGCAAAGTATGCTGTTGTCCTGGTGATGATTGGTGGAGTTTCAGTTACCATAGCAACCACACCGTTACTCCCGTTGCCGGGGTTTCAGGATTTCTTTGTAAATGGGCAGTTCTATAATCCTAATCTGAGACTTTTTGCTGGACTTGTGAACAAGTAAGTTTCAGTAGTTTTAACCTACAAATCAAAAATAACAGTGGTTTTTACGGTCTGTTTATTTTATTGTGTCTCATGAGTTTTAAACCTACAGATCTTTATAGAAATATATATAGAGATAATAAATGAAATTGTTTTCACAATATCGTTTGCTTGTGACCGTATTTTATGTTTTTATGTTTCGTTGAGATGTCTATTGTCTATTTAGATAAAAGGACCTGCAACTGCAAACCATCTCTTTGTACTTTGAAGTGGGGAAAGGGGGCTCAGAGCAGCAATTAGTAGAGTCTTTAGACTAGATCTAGCTCTTAACAAAGGGGAGCGCTCAGCACTTCTTTTAGAAAAACAGGGACAGCCGCATTTTGATGAATTTATTCAATAGAACCTTATGACCAGCGAAAAGTGAATTGAATAATATTGTGTAGTGTTCACAGGTCAGGCCCAGGGGGTTTTGTTGTTGATATCAAGTTCAAACTGTTGGAACTGCTTTTGTTACCAATTACCATAACACCCACTAAAATCACCTAGGGAGACCCACTATCGTTACCATAACACCCACTAAAATCACCTAGGGAGACCCACTATCGTTACCATAACACCCACTAAAATCACCTAGGGAGACCCACTATCGTTACCATAACACCCACTAAAATCACCTAGGGAGACCCACTATCGTTACCATAACACCCACTAAAATCACCTAGGGAGACCCACTATCGTTACCATAACACCCACTAAAATCACCTAGGGAGACCCACTATCGTTACCATAACACCCACTAAAATCACCTAGGGAGACCCACTATCGTTACCATAACACCCACTAAAATCACCTAGGGAGACCCACTATCGTTACCATAACACCCACTAAAATCACCTAGGGAGACCCACTATCGTTACCATAACACCCACTAAAATCACCTAGGGAGACCCACTATCGTTACCATAACACCCACTAAAATCACCTAGGGAGACCCACTATCGTTACCATAACACCCACTAAAATCACCTAGGGAGACCCACTATCGTTACCATAACACCCACTAAAATCACCTAGGGAGACCCACTATCGTTACCATAACACCCACTAAAATCACCTAGGGAGACCCACTATCGTTACCATAACACCCACTAAAATCACCTAGGGAGACCCACTATCGTTACCATAACACCCACTAAAATCACCTAGGGAGACCCACTATCGTTACCATAACACCCACTAAAATCACCTAGGGAGACCCACTATCGTTACCATAACACCCACTAAAATCACCTAGGGAGACCCACTATCGTTACCATAACACCCACTAAAATCACCTAGGGAGACCCACTATCGTTACCATAACACCCACTAAAATCACCTAGGGAGACCCACTATCGTTACCATAACACCCACTAAAATCACCTAGGGAGACCCACTATCGTTACCATAACACCCACTAAAATCACCTAGGGAGACCCACTATCGTTACCATAACACCCACTAAAATCACCTAGGGAGACCCACTATCGTTACCATAACACCCACTAAAATCACCTAGGGAGACCCACTATCGTTACCATAACACCCACTAAAATCACCTAGGGAGACCCACTATCGTTACCATAACACCCACTAAAATCACCTAGGGAGACCCACTATCGTTACCATAACACCCACTAAAATCACCTAGGGAGACCCACTATCGTTACCATAACACCCACTAAAATCACCTAGGGAGACCCACTATCGTTACCATAACACCCACTAAAATCACCTAGGGAGACCCACTATCGTTACCATAACACCCACTAAAATCACCTAGGGAGACCCACTATCGTTACCATAACACCCACTAAAATCACCTAGGGAGACCCACTATCGTTACCATAACACCCACTAAAATCACCTAGGGAGACCCACTATCGTTACCATAACACCCACTAAAATCACCTAGGGAGACCCACTATCGTTACCATAACACCCACTAAAATCACCTAGGGAGACCCACTATCGTTACCATAACACCCACTAAAATCACCTAGGGAGACCCACTATCGTTACCATAACACCCACTAAAATCACCTAGGGAGACCCACTATCGTTACCATAACACCCACTAAAATCACCTAGGGAGACCCACTATCGTTACCATAACACCCACTAAAATCACCTAGGGAGACCCACTATCGTTACCATAACACCCACTAAAATCACCTAGGGAGACCCACTATCGTTACCATAACACCCACTAAAATCACCTAGGGAGACCCACTATCGTTATCATAACAACCACTACAATCACCTAGGGATACGCACTATCGGACGCTAGAGAAGTACTACGGTCGCTCCAAACGGCAAGTTCTCTCATGGACTGTGATTTTGGATCTCGTCAACAATATGTTCTCTCATGACTACATCCCCGAAATACAATCTCGACAAGTAAGTCAAATGTTTTGGCGGTAGAAATAATTGAGTCAGATCCCATGGGATTGGGATCGGGATTTCTCAGTCTAGTCAAGTACTGAAGACACTGAAGTTGGGTTGAACCCATGAATCATTAGGAATCTCTCTTTGCTAAACTAACAATAATTGTGGCTATATTTCAGATTCACTTCTACGGGAATGCAGGAGTATGTCTTTTCAAGTATTTTGTCACTCCAACAGATCCCCAGAGGACATTTGTATGGAGCATCCTAGCAATCAACACTGTCTGCTTCTTTGCAATTTGTGTGTCGTATGTTGCCATAGCAACCACGGAGAGACAGAGTTCGAGGGTGCTGGCAAGGGGTCAGGTGCAGGTTAGTAACATGGTCGACTTAATCAGAACCAGAATAAACTGGTTTAATTATGTAGTAATTTCTGATTATCTTAAACGATTTACTGTTTCAATAAATTGTAGTCAACTGTCGATGGGCTGAGCCATACGTTAATTTAGAGTAAGCTTTAATTTGAGTTTCATACATATTCAAATGTTTGGCATAACAGTTGGACCCCGATTTACCGAGATTCTCGGGGGAAAGGGTTTCGCCCGGTAAATCAGGGTCCAACTGAACATATTTCCCCCAGAACAATCACAACATGGAAGTAAGGCGGATGAGGAGAGTGCGGAAGAAGAGACTGCACAGAAAGATATTCCTGATAATTCTCTCCGATTTTATCTGTTGGGTCCCCTTCACCGTTCTATGTGCACTCCACTCTCTCCAGTTGATTGATGGGACACCTTGGTAAGTCCCCTTCACCGTTCTCTGTGCACTTCACTCTCTCCAATTAGTGGACGCGGGGACACCTTGGTTAGTTGAAGGGGCCAAGAGGGTGGGAGTGGAGGGGGTACCAGGCGGCGACTAAAATAATCTTCTCTCTGACCCATCCTAGGTATGGATTGTTTTCTGTCCTTATTTTACCCCTAAATTCGGTGATAAATCCGATTATTTACGATGTGCGAGTTGAAAAGGCTCTTTTCTCCAGGAACTATGAGGTATTCTATAAAACCAGAACAGGAGACTTAACTAGGAGTTTTGCAAAGAGTTTTAGTTTTAGAGCTTAAGATGTTGTACTAAAACAGAACAGTAAGATCCCGTTAGAATGGTACAGTTAATTTGACATTCTATCTTCCAGGTGGTGAAAAGATGGTTTCAGAAAAAGCCAAGATCGGAGGATCAGGATTAGGGATCGCGATTGAATGATTGTGCAATGTGCATCACTCTAAATGTTCCAACAATCGCACTTCAAAAATGATTTATGTGAATCATAAACTTTTAATAATTGCTGTATAATATGTATAGGGTTGGGAGGCGAAGGATAACGGAGAATGACAATGGCTGTATTTTGTATCATAATGACTGTATGATTAGTTTTTGCTATGTTTATGTTGAACGTTTTTCTCTCTTTTGATAGAGGTTTGATTATATTTTTCGAAAAATATTAGAAGGTTTAATTTGTTAACTTTATCGAGGCCATCGGGATAGAAAAAACTGCCACGATATTTTCATTGCAGCTTGCTCCGCGGCACCAGTGCTGCGTCATGAATGAATGGCACGATCAAGGCTGTAAGGATTCAATGGGGCCTAGTCGGGGCATATATAACTCGTTAGCTGCGTTAACATCGGAGTTAAGCTTAACAGTGTGATTCAGGAGGCATCACTAAATGTCAACCATCCAAACTCCTAAATTATATTCCCTCTGCTCAATGAATAATTCTCTCCCATCAACATTATTATTCACGGAGTGCAGTACGACGGGAGAACGCTTACTAATCCAAGGGGTACAGAACGCTTACTAATCAGACATTGATCAATGTGACCTTGTACGGAGAGAGAGATGAATTATAATATTATATGGTCGAGGGACGCATCCTGTCAGAGCATTGGCCCCAACCTGAGGTGGCTGGTCGGGCACACCGAAGACAAACAGTGAGAGGGGAGAGACGGATAGTCAGAGAGAGTAATAGCAGAGCACGTGTGGTGCGATGGTCAATATTATTCATTCGCCACCCGCTCTCTCCACATGATGCTACAGTATAAAAGTTTAGCAGTAGTACAACCAAAACGTTTTGGCCGTTGGGCTCTATGCTTGTAGTGACAAGGGCTGTAAACTCGATGGCAACGATGTGACACTTAACGGTACCCCTCTACGGTACCCGTAGTTGCCATGATGTCCTATTCTTATACCATACCCAAAGGGACATATCATATTGTATGCCTTTTAATACGGCTTGTCCTGGCTCAATTCTCTATTTCCTGCTCTACTTTTTGTACTAGGAGTTCAATCATGGATCCGTAATCTGCAGCCTTAGTACAGTCGGACTCCGATTTATCGGGATGTCCGGGGGAAAGGCCAAGGGTTTTGCCCGGTAAATCAGGGTGCATACGCTGATATATCGGGGTCAGAAACGGTTAACTTCCTATATCGTCGGACGTTTATCCTCCCGGTAAATCGGGGTCTGATTGTAAATTTGCAAACCCGGCTGATTGCCTTTTTGCAAAACGTTGACCCGGGATTATAAAACGAAGAAAACAAAAGTTTTATCTAGTTTCCGATAGCGATGCTGCGAGTTGTTTTTATTGCTCTGGTGATGATAGGGCTGGTCAACGGTGATATGATGCTCATAACTGATAACGGTGGATCAATTCTGAGAGCTTGTTCTGGAACTACTGGTCAGTAAGCAACCAACCATAACTCGTTATTTAGGTCACGTGACTAGTTATCAGCCAATCAGGGACCAGTATCAGTTGTTTTGGCCGGTTCCTGGTAACACTATATTATATACATTTAGTCGGAATCTATGTCGTTTAGGGACTCTGTTGTAGAGCATTGCATGATAGACCTTGTGTGATGGCAAAATATGATGAATTAGATTCTTTGCCCCATATTTATCACATATCGATAACTTTCTAGTCTAGAAGTTCGAGAGTCTCGAAAATATGACTTGTTCTATTTTTCAGTCAAGCAAGATACAAACTGGGCTAACTCGGGCAGCACTGCAATTTATGTTGACGTCGACATATCCGATTGTGGATTTTTTGAATCACCCAACGTTGTAACCACTCTCAATGGAAACGCTCATCACCGATATGCTGAAGGTAAAATATCAGGAAATAAGTAAACAACCAATTAGAACTCGTTATTTAGGTCACGTCACTGGTCCAATCAAGAACCAGTATTTCCTGATTCAGTCGGTTCCTCTTCTCTCTCCTTCTCTCCCTAGTTAAATTAACAAACTCTCCCCCGTCTAGGAGCATCCTCAACCTACTCCCTCAACAGCAACTCCTTCCGAGTCTACGTGGATACCGCAGAAACAACAGGAACAAGAGCAGAAGCGAAAGGTGATTGGAGTATTTCGTGGGTGGCAGTTGGGTATGCCAGTGTATAAAACCCTTGGTAACGACATTACCCCTCCCTTGCCGACGCACGAGTGTGAGGTGTCTTCGATACCAAATAAAACCCGTGGATCATTGAGGAGGGTTTTTTTCGTTGAGAGCGTACGATATTTTTAGAACTATGATATTTTTCTTGCATGTTATAGTAAAAAAGCTAAAAAGAGGTTTCAATTTGACATTGACCTAGAAATAAGTTTCTGAATTGTCTATTTCCACCATACATTTGGGGCGGAGGTGCCGGCTGGCAACTGATCATGTAATAACTATGACCGGATAGAAGTGTGTGCTTCTAGATGCATAAACTTACCGCGGGAAACTAACACGTTAAACTTTATCGACATGCGGTTTTAAAAATCTTAACTATGCGACATCAACGTAATAAGTGTCAGCATCAAGGTTTGTAAAATGTGTGGGTAAACAGAGTTATCTACGTACCAGTCCCCGAGAGGTTGGCAGTGCTTGTTCCATTTGGTAGGATAAGTAGCGGTGTATTATTGACTGGTCCTCCGGCACCTTTGAACCACTGTGACGACGCCAGGTAGTACGTTTTACCTGCAGGAAACGAGTTGTCTCGTTACCATGGTTACCGTACGTGTACCCCGTTCCCCTTTGTTCTCCATTTCCACTTACCGAGAATTAGTTTAATATTGCTCTCACTTACCGAGAATTAGTTTAATATTGCTCTCCATTTCCATCCACTGGCGCACAATATTAAACATGAGATCAGGTCGGACACCGAATACCACGTACACGATATTTTTGAGGTGTGAGTGGAATTTGTACATTGAGCAGTTGTTACTGCACCAATATGTAAACGCTGTGAGAAATATTGGTTAGTTAGTATTTGAAGGGATGCTCGGAGGAAAGGGTAAATCGGGGGTCCCTAGTTCAATTTCAGATCTTATAATTACTCAAAACAAGGAACAGCTAGATCTATTAATTAATTAGTTTATTAATGAATCTTTCGTACCGGGTAGTTCAGTATCCGCATCCAGAAGCTCCAAATCTAACTTCAAGGATTCTGATACGACGCAGAATGAACCTAAAACCTGCCAAATAAATCATTAATTGAGAACCTTATGAATCAATATCAATCAGAGACCAGTATTTTCTGATTCGTTCGGTTCCTGGATTAAACAATTTTCCAGGCCGTGATTTTACTTACATCGGAAAACACTTCAAGTTCCTCTCCTGACAGCTGACCATCCTGGTTAGTGTCAAACATTGTAAATACGAACTTTGCAAAACTCTCCTCCCCCTCCAAGATAGCCGAGAGACCAATTACAAGTTCTCGGCAGTCAATGTTACCTGGGAGAGATTAGGGGTTGTCGAAGGAGTGAAGAGCTAGTACATGGCTATAATTTAAAGGTAGGATTAAGAATTCTAATTCAGTTCCTTGGCAGACTAGAATGTATTGATTTTTGTACAGTTGTAGTACTGCGAAAAGAGCGAAGCGTTTTCTCTTCCAAGCCGCTCTCCCTCTTCCCTCTCCCTAAAATAGATCTGCATTTTTTCCCTGCTTTACACACAGTTCTTGTTTCTAGCTTATTCGACACTCGACAAATGCTCTCTAAAAGTAAACATCACCTGTTTCCCCTATCTTTGTTCTTTTGTTCATCTAGCAATTTTGCTTGGAGACAAGGTATTTCAACTCAGTGAAATTACTGGCAAACCCATCGTTTTAGTTTTTGTTACCTGTGCCATCTACTGTTATTTGAACCTAGACGATTGTTACTTAAATTAGTAAGTTAATGAGACGTACTTCTCTTATCCATTATATCTTTTTAGTATGTACTGTTGAAATGATGATATTGGTGCTGGTATGTTCATTACTGGAGGTCCCACCTGGAGTCTTGGCAACTACCCCATCGACAGGTTTGATAAAATCATGTGACAATAATATCAACTAATTTTCTAATATGAACTGATTCTATAACTTTGTCAGGACCACTATTGGTGCGCCGTCGTGCCCACGGCGCACCAATAGTGGTCCTGACTAACTTCGCATTTTGTTTATATTACTAATTTTACAATACAAACGATATCATGATATTATTCCATCAGCGTTGGAGTTGGCGCCAAATGAGATCTCTCCAGTATCATCTACTCAATCCAGCATCCCATATTCGGATCATAGCCCATCCCAAATGTTCGATAAGGATCTATCGACCCATGGTAGGTATAGTTGAAACAAGTATTCAAGGGACAGGGGGCCGCGCGTATGCGCATATTTACAAAAGTCGATTTGTGCATGCTAAACGTTTTCGCTCATATCTCCTGTTCCTGATAAGATAAAAACTTGATCTTGGTTGCGTTGGATAGAGAAAAATTTCATCTTTCCAATGCTTTCAGGTTCACGTCTTAAGATTACCAGGAACTTGATTTTGATTGAGAGTATGTAAGGCGCGAAGGATATCTTAGTTACAGTACGCGGCCCCCTGTCCCTTGGTTAAAATTTTTAACTATATAAGGAACTGACCGAATCAGAAAATACTGGTCCCTGATTGGGTGACCTACAACTATGGCTCATGCAACTATGGCTCATAGAATCTATGAGCCATAGATGCATACAACTATGGCTCATAGATTCTATGAGCCATAGTTGCATGAGCCATAGTTGTAGGTCACCCAATCAGGGACCAGTATTTTCTGATTCGGTCAGTTCCTTATATAGTTAAAAATTTTAACCAAGGGACAGGGGGCCGCGTACTGTAACTAAGATATCCTTCGCGCCTTACATACTCTCAATCAAAATCAAGTTCCTGGTAATCTTAAGACGTGAACCTGAAAGCATTGGAAAGATGAGATTTTTCTCTATCCAACGCAACCAAGATCAAGTTTTTATCTTATCAGGAACAGGAGATATGAGCGAAAACGTTTAGCATGCACAAATCGACTTTTGTAAATATGCGCATACGCGCGGCCCCCTGTCCCTTGAATACTTGTTTCAACTATACCTACCATGGGTCGATAGATCCTTATCGAACATTTGGGATGGGCTATGATCCGAATATGGGATGCTGGATTGAGTAGATGATACTGGAGAGATCTCATTTGGCGCCAACTCCAACGCTGATGGAATAATATCATGATATCGTTTGTATTGTAAAATTAGTAATATAAACAAAATGCGAAGTTAGTCAGGACCACTATTGGTGCGCCGTGGGCACGACGGCGCACCAATAGTGGTCCTGACAAAGTTATAGAATCAGTTCATATTAGAAAATTAGTTGATATTATTGTCACATGATTTTATCAAACCTGTCGATGGGGTAGTTGCCAAGACTCCAGGTGGGACCTCCAGTAATGAACATACCAGCACCAATATCATCATTTCAACAGTACATACTAAAAAGATATAATGGATAAGAGAAGTACGTCTCATTAACTTACTAATTTAAGTAACAATCGTCTAGGTTCAAATAACAGTAGATGGCACAGGTAACAAAAACTAAAACGATGGGTTTGCCAGTAATTTCACTGAGTTGAAATACCTTGTCTCCAAGCAAAATTGCTAGATGAACAAAAGAACAAAGATAGGGGAAACAGGTGATGTTTACTTTTAGAGAGCATTTGTCGAGTGTCGAATAAGCTAGAAACAAGAACTGTGTGTAAAGCAGGGAAAAAATGCAGATCTATTTTAGGGAGAGGGAAGAGGGAGAGCGGCTTGGAAGAGAAAACGCTTCGCTCTTTTCGCAGTACTACAACTGTACAAAAATCAATACATTCTAGTCTGCCAAGGAACTGAATTAGAATTCTTAATCCTACCTTTAAATTATAGCCATGTACTAGCTCTTCACTCCTTCGACAACCCCTAATCTCTCCCAGGTAACATTGACTGCCGAGAACTTGTAATTGGTCTCTCGGCTATCTTGGAGGGGGAGGAGAGTTTTGCAAAGTTCGTATTTACAATGTTTGACACTAACCAGGATGGTCAGCTGTCAGGAGAGGAACTTGAAGTGTTTTCCGATGTAAGTAAAATCACGGCCTGGAAAATTGTTTAATCCAGGAACCGAACGAATCAGAAAATACTGGTCTCTGATTGATATTGATTCATAAGGTTCTCAATTAATGATTTATTTGGCAGGTTTTAGGTTCATTCTGCGTCGTATCAGAATCCTTGAAGTTAGATTTGGAGCTTCTGGATGCGGATACTGAACTACCCGGTACGAAAGATTCATTAATAAACTAATTAATTAATAGATCTAGCTGTTCCTTGTTTTGAGTAATTATAAGATCTGAAATTGAACTAGGGACCCCCGATTTACCCTTTCCTCCGAGCATCCCTTCAAATACTAACTAACCAATATTTCTCACAGCGTTTACATATTGGTGCAGTAACAACTGCTCAATGTACAAATTCCACTCACACCTCAAAAATATCGTGTACGTGGTATTCGGTGTCCGACCTGATCTCATGTTTAATATTGTGCGCCAGTGGATGGAAATGGAGAGCAATATTAAACTAATTCTCGGTAAGTGAGAGCAATATTAAACTAATTCTCGGTAAGTGAGAGCAATATTAAACTAATTCTCGGTAAGTGAGAGCAATATTAAACTAATTCTCGGTAAGTGAGAGCAATATTAAACTAATTCTCGGTAAGTGAGAGCAATATTAAACTAATTCTCGGTAAGTGAGAGCAATATTAAACTAATTCTCGGTAAGTGAGAGCAATATTAAACTAATTCTCGGTAAGTG
>AVPN01000905.1:22112-33236 GCA_000695325.1 Pleurobrachia bachei
AACGAATTGTGTGAACGAATTGTGTGAACTGTTATATAAAATGGATAAATCCACAGTAAATCCCCGTAATCCCAGTCACTTATCCCGGTGTCCGGTCCGGTCCGGTCCGGTCGTTTTTTCACGTATCCGATCCTGGTCCGGTCCGGTCCGGTCGTTTTTTTACGTATCCGATCCCGGTCCGGGTAGGTCCGGGTCCGGTCCGGTCGAGAATTCCCCGTCCGGTCGGTTACTGCCTCCCACCCCGCAACAACTGCAATCACAAGAATTCTGATATTGTTTCTATGGCAATAAACGAAAGCAAAACAAATGTATGCGGTTTTGAAACTCCTATATAATCTTACAACTGGTACTTATTGTAATTGTGCATTACAAAGATCGATTGTTGATAATTGCTGCTCTAATCGATATATACAAACGTTCATTTCAGAATACTTTAGTTCAGATACAAGTGCTGTAGGTTATAACGCTGATAAGCGCTCCTAGATACTCAAGCATAAATAATATAGTTTGTTTTTTGTTCAACGAATAATTAATCAATTCAAACCATGAATCATGATAAGCTTATGTAAACTAAATCGTGATAATCGGACCTTTACTCCGCCCCACTTACTTTCAGCTTTTACTTTCAGCACTCGCTCTCTTTCTCTCTCTTGCTCTCTTTCTTCCTCTCTATTTCCTTCTCGATTTCTCATATCGGTTAGCCACTGTTCTAGGTTTCTTCGAATCCCAATTTTCCAAGAAACCTAGATTATAGGACTGTGGCTAACCGATATGAGAAATGGAGAAGGAGATATGGAGAGAAAGAGTAGTATCCGTGAAATTAGACTGAAGTACGTGCTAGGCTGGAGATCGGCCGAAGTAGCGATAAGGGAGGCAGGCTGAGAGAACTTAGAACTCAAAAAGCAATCATTTTGAAATTGAATTTTGATTAATTATCTCGGTTCCCGATTAATTAATTATTTTGGCTCATGATTAAAGCAGGAGATTTGGGTGAACGAAAAAGATATCAATCAGCTAAAAAAAACAAAATAATAAAATATGTATACTGACGAGATTTTTACAATTCATGTCTCGATCTATTATAATAGCAATGCAGAAGGGAGGTGGAAACATTTGAAATTACCCATGGAGCGCCAGAAACCCTGGGGTGATAAACGGGATAGTCTGTACAGATAAAGACAAACACTGCACGATAGCTGTGGAGATAAAGACACCGCACAATCTAGTAAATACTAAAATAAAGATGGAAAAAAAGAGAGATACTTTAAGAAACAAAGGGAGATAGGTACTTTACAAAATCGAGAAAAAGAAAGGTCTCGTTTGAGGCCGGACCGAAGAGACGGAAGTGATTAAGCGATTAATGGCTTAGAAACAACCTAGGTACTGGACTATGTTGGAGCAAAATAAAAAGAAAGATGGAGAGAGGATGGGAGGGAGAGAGAAAGAAGAAGAGAGAGAGATAAACTATGAAAAAATATAGTTATAAGGCCTAAGTAATAAGGCCTATACTAGCACGTGTACATTAGTACGTGTCCTGATGCCTAGCTGCGCAATGTGATCGAAACATGTACACATTAGTACATCGATGATGTTGAAGTAAAGTGAAGATCTAGAAAATAGATAGAATAGAGAGAATAGAGAGAAAAGAGAGAATATAAGAGATTAGAGAGAGAGAGAGAATACATTAATATCACGATATAGCCTACGAGCCTAGAAAACATTTACACAACTCGATATATTTGCATGAGAAAAGTAATTAAACCTATCTAATCTGTAAGATAGTTCTTGATAACTCGTGAGATGCATGCACACAGATAGCTGATCCAGCCTGTGGAGCACTTATGTACTACTGCGAATCTCCCGCGTCTATTCACATTGTTGTTTATCGATTATCAGACCATCAAACGAAATAATGAAGAAGGAAAAAGAGGGAAAAAGAGAGATACGGAGAGATATGGAGAGATAGAGCTAAAAAGAAAGAGAGATTGACGAAAGAGTCAAAGACTCTTTTATTGCAAAGAACTAAACGAAGAGAGCACATTATGATAGCTCAACTGAACATATTTAATGACCCAGATATATTGCATATACAGTCGGACCCCTATTAGAAAAAATTAAGTTAATGAAAACGTGTATATTTCCATGTTAAACCTATCAAGGATAAAGATGAATTATGATCATCCATTATCCAATAGGGGTGCTCCAGTATCAATGAATGTTTGGCCCCGGCCCTGCATGTAACCCAGCGGTACACATCCGGGACGTGTGAGGTCACGCGGTAATTGGAACGTCTGCGTCCTATAAGGGTCTAATAATTTAGTAACAATTTTTGGCAATACACTAACATTTGAACTGAACTACTAAACTGAACAACTACTAACAAAACATTTGAACTGAACTGCTAAACTACGTGCATGATCTCCACGAGCCGATCTTCCTTCTTTTTGCACACACACATGTAGTTAATTGTATTAAAGATTAAACAGGAGTGCACACATTTTCCAGGTGCTGCTGTACGCCGTCAATTTCTACAGATCGATCTTGTATGTGATTACACGTCGATATATTAACTGGTACAATTTTTGAGAGCGGTTTTGAATGTGAATGAAAAAAGAACAAAACCCTTTTCCAAATTGGTTCATCTAGTTCTACAAGATTTGCCTTCTATATGAAGCTTCGACCCTTCGAGAAGAGATCATATACAAAGCTGTTAGCTGAAAGCAGAGATCAAGAGCAAGGACTAATATAGGCCGGATACAAAATGTATGAGTATAATGGCTGATATAATAGGAATTATAAACTAAGGGTATCAGTCTACAGTAAGTAGTGAGTAGCTTAAAACTATAGGATGTTTGAGAGATAAATACAGGGGAGAGAGAGAGATTGAGAGAGAGAGAGAGAGAGAGAGAGAGAGATGGAAAGATAGAGAGAGAGAGATTAGAAACATAGACAGAGATAGATACAGATACAGATACAAATTTAGATAGAGAAAAGGAGTTTTGGGTGGGGAAGCCGGGAAGAGATGGATCAAGATAGAGAGATATAGAGTAAGATAGACAGAGAGATAGAGAGATGGAAGGATATAGAGATAGAGATATAAAGATAGAGAGATAGAGAGATAGAGAGATGGAGAGATAGAGAGACTAAGAGAGATAAGGATACTGCAGGGAGAGAGAGAGAGAGAGAGAGAGAGAGAGGGGGGGAGAGAGAGAGGGGAGAGACTAAGAGAGATAAGGATACTGCAGGGAGAGAGAGAGAGAGAGAGAGAGAGAGAGGGGGGTGGGGAGAGGGAGAGAGATATAAAGATAGAACAAGATAGATATGTGAAAGATATTATAGATTCTATAGAAAGATATGTAATACTAATAAGATAGAAAGATAAAAAGATAGAAAGATAAAACTGGAACTCTCACGTATATAGTACATATAGTTTCTTAAGAAACCGCAAACCCAATATATGGCCATATATCGGAACAGTTGTAATTTTAACCCCGACCACGTTGAGTTAATGCCAATGCCAGTAAATGTTCTGAACTGTAATAATTCTATCACTTCCTATATGCCACATATCATCACGCAGTAACTAATGCATGTGGTTTGAAATTTGCATTGAGGGGAAGTAGACCGGAACTAGCCAAGAATTGTCCCTGAAAATGAAATATATTTGTGTGTATCGGGTGGAATTCAGTTAAGCCTGGACTGGACTGGACCTCCGTTTACCTTATCTAACTCTACTCTCTCTTCTCGTAGGACATAACAACATCTACCTACTTAGTCAAAACTTGGGTTTATCGATCAAATAATTTTGCCTTACTTGCAAAATAGCATTTACCCCGGATCGAACTATGTACAGGATTTACTAATCAATTTTTTGTAACCAACACCTTTTTTTGCAGACCGACGCGGAACGTGCTTTATTTGCCGGGTTCAACGCTACATTCGACAACCAGAACACGGTACTTAAGTCCAAGGTAAGCAATGTAGGCATATTGGTTCGATCTAACTATACCCCACAACAACAATAATGGTTTGCCAAAGTAAACAGCTCTATAACAACGAATTAGCAGTATCAAATCAAGAACCAGAAGCTTTCGGCTGTCAGGCTTCATCAGCTGTTATATCTCTACTCTGTATATTGTACTTGACGACAACCAAGCCAGTAATGAATTTCTTGTCTCATATAAGACCCTCCTCTACGCACCGGGCCGAAGGCCCGGTGCGGCTACGCGAATCTTGTCTCTCCACTGTCGCGAGTAGCTGAACCTCTTCAGGTGTATAACAAGGACCTTGGGAAGTCGCCACAGGTCCAACTTTTTACTCGCCTGAAGGGGGGGGGGGTAGTTATAACAATAACCCTAGCTGTAGTATCTATAGCAACTGCTATGTTGGCTTGGAAAGAGGGAACCCCCTAGTACAGGAACCGACCGAAACAGGGTGCCTGCCCTAGCAACAGTTGCCAGGGTACCTAATTGAGAAATTCAAATAGTGAACTACTTGGTACCTGTTTAAATGCCTTGCAGTGTGGGCAGTACCACATGTTGTCCTCATTTAGTACCTCGTCTTTACAGTACTGCTCTATACAGTCGTCCAGTGATATCTCGTTACGACGTGCCTTGGTGCCCTTGTAACTGAGGAGGGCCAGGGGGGTATAGGTAGTGGTGAGGGGTGGACATTTAGGGGCTGAGAAATGGACAGAGGGTGGAGATTTAAGCGGGTGGAAGATGAATTATAGTAGACGTCATGGTGACTACAATTCTAAAGTAGTTGTGGAGGGACAAAGTTCAAAACACAGGGTTTGTTTGAACTTTGTCCTTCCACAACTAAATTGATCACCACACCCGGCGCAATGAGGACAGGATCTGACCAGGAGTAGGCTGGGCATCCCTGAAGGGGTTTCAGGAGGAACCACAGCAACCCAACACTATACAATTCTAAAGAATAGAAACAATACCTGTCATGGTGTTCAATAGTGTTGCAGACGTTTGTATCAAAGTATTCGTCCCTGGTGTTAATGTCCCATACCAGAGATAGGTATTGTACTGAAAAGAAGTTGAAGTTGAAACATGCCGTATCAGTTGATTTTTTGCGCTATACTATAGTCCGTGCCAAATGACTAAGCTTAAGGCGGTTCGTTATGCGCGTTACCGGTAGTTTCAGGGGTCTAGCAAACAGGAAACGGGAGATACAGCCGATTCCAACTATACACGGTGTGCGGCTGGGTTGGTTTTAGATATTGGAACACATTGGTGAATTAGTCAGACCAAATTTGCAAGAATAGCAGCAAAAATTGCGCGGCGGGACCCCTTGAACCGCCTTAGTCATTTACCAGGGACTATAGATGACTTCCTATGTGCCACATGCATGGTACATATATCATCACAGTCACTGTAACTAATGTATGTGGTTTGAAAGTTACATTGAGCGGAAGTAGACCTGAATTCGCCAATAATTGTCCCTGAAGATAAAATATAAATTTGTGTGATGTATCGGGTGGATTTCATTTAAACTTGCATTTACCGGATTTCCATTTACCTACTTAGTCAAAACTTAGGTTTACTAATCAACTAATTTGGCAATTAGTTAGGCAATTTACCCCGAATCCAACAATTAAATACAGGATTTATTAACCAATGTTTTTGTTTTTAACCAATACCTTTTTGCAGACCGATGCGGAACGTGCTTTATTTGCTGGATTCAACGCAACATTCGACCAACAGAATACGTTACTAAACTATAAGGTAAGCAATATATAGAAGTCTTAATTTGATTTGCTTGATCATATCTTACTATGCTCCACAATAACAAAAAGGGTTTGGAGCACGTTAATATAAATGCCTTGGTTACGAAATAACCCCTCTAAAGAGGCTGGGCTAGCAAGGGACTACTTCGTAACCAACTAAATGCCAAGGTAAGCAGCTCCAACAAAGATTTAGTAGTATTATAGCAAGAAACAGAAGCTCTGTATATTGTATTTGAGAACCAAGCCAGTAATGAATTTCATAAGACAAATTAATTGATAAATGACAAATAACTAAAGTTAATTTTATCGACTTTTGACAAAAAGTGTATTATATGGTTTAGTATCAACCATCTCGAGATACATGATGGTTCATGCCTGCAAAAAAAGATTATAAATCGCTAACCAGCACAATTAGGAATGTTGTAATTAAGTAGGAACAACCCATGGTCTCATACAAAAACTGTTGCAGATAGTTGGCCGTGAGAGGAAGGTGGAAGAGAGCTAGAGATAGAGAGGAGGGGAGAAAGAGATAGGGAGGAAGGGAGAATGAGAAGGGAGAGAAAGAGAGAAAGGGAGCTAGAGAGACAAACACAAGCTAAGGACTCTAACATAAGCAAATAAAGAGATAGATAGACAGACAAACTCTCTCTCTCTCTCTGAGAGAGAGAAAGTGAGAGAGAGAGAGAGAGAGATAAAAGAGAAAAAAGATAAAGTTCAAAGAAAGACCCGAGTAACCGCCCAACACGCACTGCAGCTGAGTGTACGCGGACCAAACACTCTTGGTCAATGACTGGAACCCATTGCTGCCAGCACAATTTCTATACTGATCTGCAGTGATCACCTTATTGAAATTCACAATATTGATTGAGTCAGCAGTCTCAGATCAACTCTGCTGATCGTTATTGTGACAATTTGCTGACTGAAAAACTAAGATTTTGACCTCAGAAACAGTTTCCAAGCACACTCTGATCTCCATATCATTCTCATTAGTGAGGGTCTAAATAACGAATAATAATACAGCGGGTTGATATAAAGCCTGCAGTACTCCTCCAATAATAAAGAGAAACGATTAAAATGTCAGTAGGTGTGAGAAAGAAAGTATAGTTTGGTGCCTATCAAAAGGCACAACCTATAATACAAGACAAGTACAACTATTTGAACTATAAGTATAACAAGTACTATTTGGACTCTTCGTTTATGTGCCCTCCCTGTGTAATGTGTAATGTGTAATCTGTTACACAGTAAACACCAAAACACACGAATTCAGGGAGCAATAGTTGGCCCAAAATTCAACAGAAAAGATTTGTCGGGTGAGAGAGCTCACAAAATAGACTTGTGTGATTTTGGGAGACGTGATAATATCGGAAGCTCGACAAATTACAAAGGCTGTCATTGCATTGTTCCAAAGATTAAGCTCTGCCTTCAGGGAGAGAAATTAAAGATGAAATAGTAAGAAAGGCAGAAAGAGTAAAATAAATTTGCAAATTGTTTAATTACACATAGACCATGGTTGACCATTTTGCAGTGTCATGATTCTGCTGAACGTTCAAACGTTCTAGAAAGTATAACCGAGATGATGCCGAACGTTCAAGAACATCTTGTCACACTATATGGAACAACCAAAACTAAACCACATGACAGAACAAAGAAAAAGGAAAGGTTCACACACTGCAGCAGTACACGCGTTCTCTCAACACAACTTTCATCAACTACAACGTAAAACTATTTATTGAGGATGCTCTTTGTAATTGGGGAAATGAGCCATTCGAATTAAATTCAACTGTGGTGGCAATGCCACAGCCCCAAAAGCCACTGTGTTTTTCTTCATAACATGATAACGACCCTATCTGCACGTGCATGCGCGCAATGTTTCTCTCCGCTGACAAGGCCTTACAATACAATACAGTTCTAATTCTAATGAGCTCTAATATATGGGTCTGACTAGTCGACTCATGCTTACTAATCTTACTATACCAGTCTCTGACTCTACTGTATCTTCCATTTAACCAGCTACTTTTCAGCCCCATGAATCCACGGATGAAGAAGCATCTCCAGAAACAATTGACTGGGTTACCAGGGGACTTGTTACACGTGTCAGTGACCAGGGGATGTGTGGCAGCTGTTGGACCTTCGCAGGGGTATGTGGTATATCAACTGTATTTATTCTAAGATTTGACAGTCAGTCTTCCTTCCCCCTATCTACTTATTGGGTAAGGAGTGACTGCACATGCTGGACCATCACCATGCATTTAATATTTTCTACTGTGAAATATACTTTTTTAACAGTCTCATTCCCCCCAGGTTGGACCACTGGAAGGTAGATACGCTCTGAAAGTGGGAACCCTGAAGAAGTTTTCTGAGCAAGAGGCGCTGGAATGTGTCTACAAGAGGGAGGAAAAGAATGGGTGTAGGGGAGGGCAGTATTTCCACCAGTGGGATTGGTACAAGAGGTAACTGATTCAAGATTCAAATTAGTATTTAGTTAAATCAAGTATAAATGAGGGGTGTGGAGGTTAACGGGACGCTTCGGGTGACAATCAGGATGGCAGCTAAGATGATAAATGGGTGTCGGGGTGGGTACAAGAGGTACAAATAAGTATGGTGGGCAGTATTGCGGGAGCGGGACGCGAAGGCTAAAATCATTTCCAGCGAACTTGAGATTTCGGCCGCTAGTCATCATTATTATTTGAAAATGTCGCTTACAACCGTTTGTGCAAGTGTAATTTAAAGAAGTACATGGTTAGGGGCGGGTTTTTTGATACTGCACGTGCTAATGGGCAAGGGGGTTCAGTTGGCATTTCTAGTCGTTACTAAAACACAAGGATTGTTTCTATCCGCGCTTTTAAAACAGAGTGGTTGCATCAAGTCGATAACTATTGTTGCTTGGGTTTCAAGCTAATCTTTTTATAGGTTCTCGTTTTTGGGAACCTTCGGTCATTAAAAGATATAAACTAATGGGATCGGGAGCCGGACGCTGAGTCTAAAATCATTCTCAGTGAACGTTCGCGAACTCAAGATTTCGGCCCCCGACCCGGTATGGCGAAACTACAGTCGGACCCCAATTTAGTGACATCCTCGGGGGAAAGGGTTGTGGCCACTAAATCGGGGTGGCCACTACGCTAAATCGGGGTCAAATACCATTAATTTCCTATATTGGGGGAAATATATTTTGTCACTAAATCGGGGTGCCACTAAATATAAATCGGGGGCCACAAAATCGGGGTCCGACTGTAATATGCATATGTCTAAAGTTATACTTGGCAAGAGTTCATACACTTTAAACTTAAGTCGAGTCTGCAGACTCCAGACGTCTGGAGATAACTAAAAACGCAAGCAATTAGCTTATATTTTAGATACTGTTTAAATTATTTACTTTGAAAATTTCCAAGCACAAGAAAATCAGTGTCTAAAATGTGTACTAATTGCTTTCGTTTTCAGTTTTCTCCAGACTTGGTTAGAACACAAACCACACAAGTCGAGTCTGGAGAAAACCAAATTTGTTTCAAAGAAACAGCTCTGCTAACTCCAGTGTCTACCAAGATACCACAAAGAAGACGCGGGTTATGATCTGAAAATCATCTGGATTGAACAGAAGATTATTTTTCTCTATCTCTTCGCGAGAGAGGGATCTGTTTTTATTACTAACTTAGTCACTAGAATTTGAATTGTTCAACTGCTTCATCTCCCGGAGTGTGAACACAGCGCTAGCCTACTCAAACTATAGATGAGTATATAGGAGGGAGGGAGAACAGGAAAAAATGCGGGCCCTAAAAAGACCAACATTAGGGGCTTGGTTACGAAGTCACCGGCCCAACAACGCTGAATAATCGCTTGTGCAGTGTTGAGGGGTAATTTCATTATACTAAATGAGGGTTATAATTATAGTCGTCCAAGGAAAAGGTCGATTAAGTTCTTATTAATGGGAACCTAATCGGCTGTAATTATCAATAATCTTAAGAAATGAAATAAAGAGGGAGAGAGAGAGAAGCCAAGAAACTGAAACATTGCATCGATAATGCAGAGCTCTTTTTCTTGGGCCGGGCCGGGAGGGAGGGGGCGATATAATATCGATATAATGAACAAGATCAAAGTTTAGAAAATGAGCAATGTTTAACTAAACACGCAGCTCAGATCGGGGTCAGCGGCGCCAGACAGTTCACCATGATCCATGACTACTTTTCTCACAGGGAAGGAAGAGCGACTTTGGCGGAACGATATCCCTACAAAGGAAAGATTTTCAGCTGCCGGACAAAATGGTAAAACCGTTTATGTACTGGCTTACACTTACGCTTCTAGTTCTACAGAAAATACATATATTTGATTCTAAACCATACAAACATAAAGCTTACTAGAGATATGTACGGCTCGTCCCGGGCCACCTTGTAGTAAAATATTAGAACTAGAGGCATCATATGTAATCGAGGCAACTACATTTATGATAAGGTTCCCGAATGAGTTAAATCTATAATTAGGTTCCCGAATGAGTTAATTTAATCAGGTACCCGAATGAGTTGACCCACGCCAAAGTGACTGGATATGCCCGGTGCAGCAGTGAGGCTAGTGGACTTGAAACATGCCTCTCAACCGGACCAGTCGCAGTAAGTAAACATGATGTAGCTTATTGTAGCAATTATTTGGTATGTCCATTGTCCAAAATGTGTCCTCAAAGGTATAGTATGTCAATGACATTGTCATTCTACCAAAATTTAATAGCTGGGACTTTATAACGGACCTAAAGCTTTACGTGAGTGTTTTATTTTCAAAAACATCAAGTAAGTGATAGCGATCAAACTTATCTTCCTATTATACAGGTTGGATTACGGATAAGCCCTGAGCTCTACCAATACAGCACGGGTGTTTTTATGAAGGAGCAATGCGGGACACCAGCCAATCACGCTGTCGTAGCCGTTGGATACACCAAGGTACATCTTGCACGTGCGATATTGCTTCAGCAAAAACTTCAACAAAAAACTCGAATTAGTCACATACAGGCGCGGGTGTTGATCGAACGCGAAGCTGAAGAAGATCAGCAGATCATTTGCTGAAACCGGGTTATCACCTCGTGCATTGTGCAAACTAACAAACAACGAACCCCAACAATATTGCAGGAGTACTACAGATTGAAAAACAGTTGGGGAGAGAGGTGGGGTGAGAACGGATTTGTAAAGTGGTCCAGGTCAGATCACACCATGTGTGATATCCACCTGTGGGGGGCTGTTCCGATCTTGGAACAAGTCGACCAGTCACCTGACAGTAAGTTAAAATTAAGATAAATAATTAAAAATTAAGATTAATAATTAAAAATCAAGAACTGAGGGGGGGGGCAGAAGAGGTGTGCTCACTCAGAGAGCTCTCTGATCTAGTTTACGGAAGTGAAGTTACAG
>AVPN01000907.1:15359-28468 GCA_000695325.1 Pleurobrachia bachei
ACGATTATCTTTCATAAGTGTGGTCTCCGTTTTTCAATCAGAAACCGTCTTCAGGGTGTAAATTGAGCTCAAAGAAATTTGGTTGATTTGAAAAATGTCTTAACTTTATGACACTTTTTAAGGACGTCCTTGTGGGACCTAGAACATGAAAACCCTCCAATAACACAATTCAAACGATTATCTTTCGAATGCAACAAACGAGAAGTGTCTATCTCTTGTAGTTTTTCCAGAAAATTGTCTGCAAATTTTGTAAAAAAGCGTCTATATATATGTATGTATGTAATATTAGGTCATCCAGTATTGATTGTCGTTTGGCTTTTATGGAAAAATGATTTGAGATAGAGCAAAATGGACTTCACCACCGTTTTTCTCGTGCAATTTTAGATTCGAATATGATGCCTGATAATGTTATATGATTGTTCTCGGTTCCTCCAGGCTATTTTCTCTACCCCACTCTTGTTGCTGCTGCACGCGGGTTACCAATGTTCTTCAAACGCTGCTGGAAGAAAACTGGTACAGTTTCTTCAGCTCCTGTAGTACTTAATCGATAGGGAATTGTCTAAGGATGAGATATGTTTGCAATTTGGGTCTCTACGGGTTGACTTGTATCCTCTAGAACAGTAAATCTAGCATCAAAAAGCGAAAAAGTGCAAAAAATTGGGTCTGTTTTATGGGTACGTTCGAAAACGTCAATAAATCGCTTTTTAAAGTCAACCAATCATATAATTGGGTTCACTACGTCTTAGAACTGACTTAGAACTACTTTTTACTGCAGAGGTTTTGGTATCAAGCCAATCCTGAGGAGACCCGGAAGCGAAAGTTTCTAATTTTGACCAAAAATTTTTGACGGCCCATTGCTCAGTGACAAAATAAAGATAGGATGTTTTATTACATCTTAAACGACAGATAATTGTCCAATGAACAAGCTTGATGCAACAAAACATCACTCAGGTACCATTTTCAAGAAGTACAGAAGCTTTAGTACTAAAACTCGAAAATCGCGATTTTTCATATGCAGCAGCAACGAGAGTGGGTTAGAGAAAATAGCCTGGCGGGAACCGAGAAAAGCCATAAGCCAATATCAGGCATCATATTCCGATCTAAAATTGGACGAGAAAGACAGTGGTGAAGTCCATTTTGCCCTATCTCAAACCATTTTTCCGTAAAAGCCAAACGACAATCAATACTGGATGACCTAATACCTTTTGGCCCCTTGTTTATACCTAACCGATTACCGAGACCTCGAAGAGTTTAAGAATTCATCCGTGATTAGGTGTAAAACTTTTCTCTATCTCTATTTCTTACCCCATCACCAAGGGTGTTGAGATCCTTCACAATATCACCAATATCTTTCACAATTGTTCCAATTTCCTGCCCGGCAGTACCTGTTACACCCTTAGCCAACTCATTGCCTGGAAAAGTGGGATCATTGTAAACGAAAACAGTAACACAAATTGTAAAATTGGTAAAAAATAACATCGAGAGGTATAGTTTTTTGGAAGGGGTTATAACTTCTATTTTATTCCAGGACTGAATAGATAGGGATGGTAAAGGACCACATCACAGCGCTAGTAAGTGTCTCTGGCTCAACCCAATGCCAATACAAACCTGCATTGACTAGATCTGTGGCACATTTCAACCCCTCTGAGTCGGGTAGGGCACCAGCAGTTAGCCACCCTGTAATCCTCCTACAGTCTGCCAACACCGCATCTTTCGCCCTGGTAGTAAGGAAAGATTTTGGTTACGAGATTTTGGTTACGAGATTTTGGTTACGAAGTAACCCCTATCATTGTATTTAGTTTGTTCGTGATAGCTGCCATTTGACAAAGAACCCATTTCTTTTGTAATGAGATTGTAATTTAGTTTGTACGTCTGTGTACACAATCACACACACAAGTGTCATAGAAGTAGTGAGTGAGAGATATCGAGTTTCGCCGAGCTCAGCCCTCTATGTTTTCAACACGTCGAAATAGGATCTCCCAATTCCCATTTAAATAGCTCGAATGTAATATAGCTGAGAGTTCACATTTTACTGTCATAACCGTTACCAAGATTTGAAAAATTTCATAAATTTCCCCGTTTTGGGGCGGGTGGGGGGTCTGAACGTTCAAAGTGGAAATCGTCCACAAGTGGCTTTTCAAACACTACAAATACATACAAGATTACACCAACACACCGTGTACAAGGTTAAACCGTACATTACTTACAAGGCAAGGGGATGGAAATCAGCAATGATCTTTTTCCCGTAATCAGGATCCTTCAAAAGCAGCACTCTGATGATCTCCTTCATTGATGCTGTCATCTTATCAATCGTTGTTTGCCTGACAATAGTGCACGGTTGAAGATTACTGCACCAAGCAATAAGTTACGATGTGGCAGAACGGTTTAATTCTCAATAATTCTCTACTTTCCAAGGTGGTAACCACCCCACCCTTCCCTCTGAATCAATTTCTCTTACACTTACAAGTTTTGCTGGGCAGCATTGGTCAGTTCCTCGTTGCCCCCTGCGTTAATCACACTCTTACTAGCACCCACTAACATTGGTGTCAACTTTTTTAGTTGGTCCGTCTCACGCCTCAAGATATCCTGTGAAGGTACCACCATGCTTACAATTGGGGATTATTCTGTGACGTAAACGGGGTTCTAAATCTAATATAATATGACCTGGGTTACATTTTATGATGATAATAAGTGTCAGAATTTATTTCTGGACATTATACAGAGGACAATGACGTTATGATGTAAATGTGAGAGGGTTGCAGAGAGAATGAGACTGATACACACACAAAGTTTGCCGGGAAGACAAACTTGTTTCTAGACTCTATTCTAAACTAACACCTCTAAACTCACCGCATAAGGTTTGTGTAGAAGGTCATCGGCCCTGTTTTTAACCTGCTTAGTGACCTGAGTCAGCCCGGGGGTCAGGTTTTTAATGTAGAAACTCAGGTCCTCCATCGAAGCAACCTATAGGAATTAGGAAATAAGAATTGGAAACCGGAATCCATATTTTGAATTTGAAAAATTATTTCGGAAGTTGAAATATTGCTTGGTAGCTTGGTGACACAGTCACCCTTACAACTGATGCGAAGCGGGCCAAGTGAGGTGACTAATAAAGTAAACACACGTACCTCCATACAGACGGGAAAGTAGTTTTTGACAGAGTCACAACTCTTGATAATCTTCCTCACCTCACACTCGTCATACATGAGCAGCAGGTCACACAGACCTGCGTTAGTTAGAGAGTTAATTAGGTCACACAATCCTGCAGAGAGAATTAGTTAGGAGGTCACACAATCCTGGGGGTGGGGGGATGAGAGGAAGAGTTACACATGAAGAGGAGGTCTGCCTTGTTCAACCCTCTTTCTCCACATGGACTTGCACACATAACAAAGAGGGACCCCCACATACCATCCCCCCTAACATACCATTTAACATTCCCTTGGCTCCTGTAATCAAGTTCCTCCTTCCAGTACTACTAAAGGGATCAGCGGTGAGGATGGCCAGAGCACTCTGTAGTTCACTACTTCCAGACCGAACAGCCGTTAGGGCGGAGGGGAAATCTCTCTACGGAGAGAGATAATTAATGATTCGAAATCAGCTTAGAGCACACCTATATCATATACTTAGAACCCCCTAACTAAATGGTCGACTCTTGTGAATGCCCAATGGGCATTCACAAGAGTCGACCATTTAGTAAGCCCATTGCCCGTGTGCCCCTGAATGACTCCCCCTTCCTAGTACCCAGTGCAGTACCCCTATCCCCTGACAAGTAATTTTTGCGGCCCAACTCTCGTATACCTGGAAAATAGGATCATTGCTATCATTGGCAGCCTGTTCAGCAACAGTAGCAAGTTGACTGGTTGAAGCAATAACTGTCTCAATATTCATCTCGGCGGCATTGATTCCCTTTCCCTGTTGACCAGCCTCGTACTGGATTACCAGGACAGACACCTGGGAGTTGTTGTGTGAGAAACACTGGGGCATTTATTCCCTTTCCCTGCTGCCCTGCCTCATACTGGATTACCAGAACAGACACCTGCACAGTGGGGGGGTTGGAACAGGGGGTGGGAGCAAGGTCAAGCAAGGGCATTCTTGTGGAGCTATTTTGGGAAATAAAGGCGAGGAATTACGCTTTAACAACAGATTCTATACCTGCTGAGCAACAGGATCCAGAATTCCCGCGATCGTCTTGGTATGGAAAGCAGACATATCGCTGCAACCTAGTGTGAAATGTTTTAAGAAGGAGCTGTTGCTGCTATGTGTAACTATGATTGGGGTACCTTGGCGAGATAGGGGGAATCAACTGCTCAAGATAGATATATGTTGGGTATGTTGGATTATAGGATCCAGGTTGGATTGTAGGATAGAATGAAGCGGGGGCGATAGGGATAACGAGAAAGAGAGAGAGAGATAGAAAGAAAGGGAGAGATAGAGAGAGAAGGAGAGAGAGAGAGAGAGAGAGAGAGAGAGAGAGAGAGAGTGAGAGAGAGTGAGAGAGAGAATCTTGAGGTAAAGCTTGGCTGCAGCTAGTGTCTACACTCATAACTCTTGCTTATCCTTTCTCTTCTGTCATATGTATACTTTCAAGATATTAGAGCGGCTTATAACTAGCTATACTAACTCTGTTGTCTGTTGTCCTTGTCTTTTGAGTCCTTTTTTAGTCAGGGGTTTTAGCCGTTGACTTGTACTAACTGCTTTATAGTTTGCTTTGTTGTAGTGTCATGTTTCACCCATACAATATGTGTAAGTTACACATGATGCCTTGTTACACAGTGTAACACCCCTGATGATTATGTAACAGGTCATGTAACAATGTAAAACACTCGAAATGAAACAAAAGTACCAGACCCTAGAAGAGAACACCCCAATTCTCCCCGGACCCGGAACATGTTCCCTCACCCCTGAGGCCATTAGGACCGCTATAGCTGTAACCATGGGAGGGTTCCTGTTTGGTTATGATATCGGAGTCATGAGTGGGGCCCTGGTCAAATTGGCTGAGGATACAGCGGGGGACTCAGCATGGGGTCTAGATGATAACCCTTTTAGGTAATCATGGTAACCCTTTTAGGTAGCTGATAAACTGTACAGTTGATTGGTCTAAAACTCGGTCTCCTGTTTATTGTTTTGTTGTTTTCCGTACTCTAAATGTTGAGCCAATAAAACTTATAAGTCCGACTTACAGTCTCCCAGCTAGAGTTACAACTCGACATCCGACATCCTTTCTCCAGACAGGAAGTAGTAGTGTCTGCCACGATAATCTTCGCCGCGATTGGCTCCATGCTCAGTGCACCACTAAACCGATCATTAGGCCGGAAACCTGTGCTGTTGGGAGGGGCCCTCTTGTTTTCACTGTGTGGGGGTGTCATGGGAACAAGTTGGAACTGGTGGGTGTTAACATGTGGGAGAGCTATGGCTGGCATTGCAATAGGGCTACTGTCAATGACAGCACCACTTCTTATATCTGAACAGGTAACTTAGTAACCGTGGTAACCATGGTAACCTTGCAATGGTAACCATGGTAACACACTTTTCATACCTGAACAGGTACTTAAGATTGGTGTAACTATGGTAACCATACAGGTAACCGTGGTAAGTGCCAAGTGGTAACCATAAAGGTAACCATGGTAACACATTATCTCCCTCCCACTTATAGATGGCTACCGAGTGGCGTGGCCCAGTCAACGTTGCTAATCAACTCATGATCACTGTAGGGATCCTGGTAGCCAGCATTGTGGCAGGGGGATTCTCTACAACTCCAGATGGGTAATATGCAGGAACCAATCAGAACTCGTTATTTAGGTCATGTGACTCGTTATCAGCCAATCAGGAACCAGTGTTTCCTGATTCGGTCGGTTCCTGGTAATATGCGAGATAACGCGAAAGGGCAAGGTCTACTCAGACCAAATATTTACGTAGGAAGGATATGAATGAAGTCTAAGTTCGAAAGTCTCGTCTAGACCTAACGGATATATCTCATATTTCTCATAGTCATACTGTTTCATATGGTAACCATGGTAACCCAACTCTCTCCCCTAGTTGGAGGTATATGTTGGGTTTATCCAGTGTCCCCGCTATCCTGATGGTGATACTAGTTTGGTCCACTTCCGAAAGTGTCCGGTGGCTGGCCCACAGTGGCAAACTGGGGGAGGCCAAGACAGTGCTCCGGAAACTCAGGGATGAAGATGTGGAGCTGGAGTGGGAAATGATCTTAGATGATGTTGGGAACTGTAGTCAGGATGCAGGTTCGTGTTTTCAAGCTCCTTATCAGTTATCAAGCTTGATTCAAACTGTAGATAAGATTCGGTGATTTTAGATCACGTGTGTGGAAAGAATCACAGCCACAGGGATGTGTATGTGTGGCTGATGACTGTGTATCAAAACGTCATAAACAGCTTCGATCAATCCTTTTTACGGATTCTTAGGAAGCCTTATATGGGATATATGTGTGTAAAGCTCTCTTACTGCTTACTAACACTCCAATATCATGTAATACTCCATATCATGTAACCTCAGCTCGATTCACCGTACAAACTCACCAAAATCGGAGTTCGGTAAATCGATGTTTGAATGTACCTCTGATTCTCTAATTTCAGGGTTTGTAGACACGCTATCACGGATGATGGCCACAAGGGGTGTCAGAAGGGCCCTCGTTCTTGGAGTATGCTTACAGGTATGAAAACACTGTAATTTGTGAAATCCGGGTAACCGAGTTGGCAAACTCTAACCACTCAATCCTTTCAACCGGGTTAGCAAACGGTATAATTCACCCAAAATTGCCTTATATTAATACTCTAATCACTACAAAACGCGTTTCAGATGTTCCAACAAATAACAGGGATCAACTCAGTAATCTACTACGCGGACTCAATCATTCTATCCGCTCACGAAACCACAACCAGCCAGGCTATTTGGTTTGGAGCGATCGTTGCATTTGTCAACTGTGCCGTGACAGTCATCACTCTCCTCACCAACTTGATAGAACGAGTGGGACGGCGAATGTTGATATTAGCTAGTCTCTTGGTCATGATAATTGGACTATCAATTCTAATCGTCAGTTTCTACTACGAAGAAGAATATAATAAAACACTGGCTTGGTTAACAGTCCTTGGTTTGTCTGTCTATGTGGCTGGGTTCGCACCTGGAATGGGTCCCCTCCCGTGGGCTATAAACAGCGAAATATTCCCCATGTGGTGTAGAAGTGTAGCCGCTTCCATTACTACAACAACGAACTGGATCTTCAACAGTGTTGTGTCTCTTACATTTCTTTCAATCGCTGCTGGCATAGGGACATATCATGCCTTTTTTATTTATCTTGTGGCGTGTTTTGGAGCGTTTATGTACTTCTTTGTATTTCTCCCGGAAACTCGGGGAATTCCCTTGGAAAGAATACAGAATTTGTTTGAGGAGAGGTTGGTTTTTGGTACTTGTTGTGGTCAGTAATCAATTAAAAGAATAAATTAAAACTGCTTTGAGTGTTAAACTTAATTAATGTTATCTGTTTTTAGTAAATCTGAATTATTAAATTATAGCCAGTGTCCAACTCACAAATTGCAAAGAGCAGTTCCTATCACAATACAAATGGTCCCAACCCAACCTCGAGCCCCAATACGTCCCTCACCAACAAGAGACCCGACTAAAGTCGTAAATAGAAGTGTCAGACTGTTTACAATTGGTACAGCGTGCCCGAGTTCTGTCGACCCGAGTAACAAGTAAAACAAAACTGAGCCGAGTTGATTGCCGACTACTGAACACAAATAAGCTGGTCTGGTGAGAAGGAATATGATTTTAGATTTGGTATCCGTACACTTTTCCAGTCCTGCGCTTGTTACTTTGATCAGGGGGTTGGTGGAGCCCCATACGAAGGCCACGAAAATCATTTTGAATACATCACTGATCATATCGGTTACCTAATCTGGCTGAAAAGTATGGTTAGATGCTCAATTTGTTTTACGTTTTGTCTGTGATAAGCAGACGTCAGTTGAAGTGGCCAGAAGCGACAAAAATTAGTTCCAAAAACCACAAATCTGAAAAAAGTGTCTTTGTAAAGTTTGTGAAAATTTGACTTTTAGATATTTTGACGCCGCGCATATAATTTGCGCGGCTGCATGTTAGCAGCACCAAGTTTTAAAGATTGCGCCCCACAGATCAAATCAGGCAAATTAACCTAAAAAGTGAGACCGGGAATGTAATCATAAAAAGACCAGTCTTATGAATTAATCGAGATACAAAATAACAAATAGCAAACCATGTATTTCAAAATAAATCTCATATCTCCCATTCTGGATCAATTATCAAACTCAAATTCTCATCACAATCACAGAAAAACCAATCGATCGTCTAGCACATTGTCTTTTAAATTTATCGAATATCGATTACTTTTAGTCAACAACAACAGTTCACATCACGTGGATCGTGTTCAGATGATCAAGGTTCAGAACACACGAACTCAAGAATCCTCTGTCGGAAACGGGTTTGGGCGGCCACCTCACATTTACAGACCTTCCTTCCCAGCTGGAGAACTGATCCAAGGTGGTATTTCCTCTGTTCGCCTGGAGATACAGGGGGTTAGAAATAGAAATACGGTCAATACAACCTTCCAACAACTTAGTTTTAAGGCGATAAACTAATCAGTCAATCAATTAATTAACTAATTGCCTAGTTGATAAAACTATTAACTAATTAACTATTAAGTAATTACCTTCAAGGGGACATCCCTCAATGTCCTTGTTCCTTACATTACACTCCCTGTCAGTACACGTCATGGTGCCATCATTGCACGTACACAAATTACATTCCACCTGCTTCTGGGTGCCGTGAGGCAGCACTTGGGTATCCATCTGACGGGAGGGGTGGGTTACTACTTCCTAAGAGAATAGAGTGGGGGCAGGGAGGGGGTTAGGGAGTTAGGAGGGGAAGGGAGGTTAGAGGGAGACAACACTTGGGTGTCCATGTGAGAGGGTGGTGGAGAGGGGGTTAGAGAGGGTCAGAGAGGGGGTCAAGGAGGGGTTAGGGAGGGGGTTAGAGGGGCAACACTTGGGTGAATGGATCTCCATCTAAGAGGGGAAGGGGGTCTATACAACCGGACTAACTCTGATCAACAGTGGAGGACCCCGGCAGGAGTTGCCGGTGAGGGAGGGACTTCCCAATTTACACGAACCTGGAAGAAACACTCTCGTTTTGGTTCGACACACTGGTTCTTGGTACACGTCACCTTGCCCGCACGTAGACAGATGCACATATTACAGTCAACCTGGTGGAGAGTTGGTATGTTGGTTAAGCTAGGAAGATAATTCCGGTTGCTCTGAATTGAGCTAGAGAGACTGGTCAATATATATTGATCAGTATTATATTGTGGGGGGGGGTGCTACTGAGACTGGTAGTGGTTGATTTCAATCTCTTTCTTTACCGTGAATCGGTTGAAGAGTTCGTAACTTTTTCCATCATACAGACAACCGTTGGTTGGGACTCTCTCAGCACAGGTCGTTCCCTCACAGTTCACATCTCCTGTATCTGCACACGTACATGTCTGAAATAATGGAGATACTATTATTACACATGCAATTCTGAAGTTCTTGCTTAGAACAATTAGTGCATCTAAGAATCAAATGGATCGAGGCACCAGATAGGGATCACTATAAAGTATAAGACTTGACAAGAATCTGTCGGGCGGTGCCAAGCCCAGTGCGCTCAGATCTACAGGTAGAAATGGAGTCCAATTGTATTTACCTGGCAGTCGTTGCTGAACTGGAATCCAACAGGGATGGTTCTACCATTATAATCACATCCACTGGTACACCCTGCCCGGTTACACTGTATACCACCCGTTCCTGCAGAGGGATATTGATTTGATTTGGTGTGGCTGCGACGGGCGTGAACCCCTGTCCAAGATGAACAATCACCGAGTGATCCTGACCTTAATCACTGATATAGTGAGGACCATAAATTATATGAGACGTGTCTCAAGGTACTAACCTAGGCAAGTACAGGTCTGGCAGCCCATCTTAAATTCATCGCCAGCAGTGTAAATAGTTCCATCGTACCACTTGCACTGAACTGAAGAGAGGTGAGGTTTATGATATGAGGGGTGATATGACAATCAAAATTACCAGAATCAATACTAGTTACGACGTCATCCAATAATGGGGTGCTCACACGGCTGTCAGGCCAATGCTCTGACCACAGTTCTCGCGCGCTCCTTATTTGAGAGAAGCGAGAATCGGGTCAGGCCAATGCTCTGACAGTCACACGGAGGACCGAGTGGTAATGGATAGGACAAACAAAATATCTAATAATAAATCAAAATCAACAGACTCCGATCATGACACAACGCAAAGAAGCTTATCACAAATTCTTACCTACAGGCTCCTCCACCTCAACTTCTTCAATCACCTCCTCCACCTCACATTTCTTGTTGCTGCACCGCACCCTCCCACTAGACATACACACGCACCGGTTACAGTCAACATTGAATATGGATCCCAGGGCAACCGTTCCACGTCCCTCTACCTCACACCCACTAGTGGTGGTCTCTGGGGGAGGGGGATAGTTAGATATGGGGTGTAACAAAACCTCACACCCGCTAGTGGTGGTTTCTAGGGGAAGGAGATGTACATTTAGGTGATGATCAATTGCAGAACATAACAACTGACCGTTTTCAAATTACTGCAATGGACCGAAACCTTCCAAATTGAACCCGAACCCCTGTTGTTGCCTATCAAACAAGATAAACCCCCTTCTAGACCCTACAGCAGCACTCACCACATTTTCTGCTGGTACAAAAGTGGTTACCATCCTTCAAACAAGTGCAAATGTTACAGTCTTTTTTCCATTGCTGGAACTGCTGGTACACGTTACCAGCGCCGTCAGTACACTGTTTAGCGGCTGTTAGGGAGAGGGGATGGGGTGTTAGAGGGAGAAGGGGAGCACCGTCAGTACACTGCTTAGCGGCTGTGGGGAGAGGGTGTTAAAGGGAGAGAGAGAGGGGTGTTAGAGAGGGGAAGAATCTGGGAACAGTGGGTTTTTATCAAAAAGAGACATGTAGTAAATTTGAATTGAAGTAAGAACTCAAATTATTTAATGAATCGATTAATTAATTATCAGCTCCTAATTACCGCAGATGTCCGTGGTACACGTGACACGTGTTTTGGAGCAATAGCAAGTATTACAGTCATATGGGAACCGCTCTCCATCCTCATACACATTTCCCTTGTAGTCACACACCTGGACAAGTGAAATTAGTTAATTAGTTAGTAAGGTAGTTAATTACTTGTTAATTAGTTAACTAGTGAATTAAATATCACACATATGTATTCACCTCTCTTATCTCTTGTTATGTTCTAACCCCCTTTTACAAAATATGTGTGAACTGTAGTCATAACTTGGCAACTTATCTCATGTTTCTATCACCAAAACTATCAAACAATGTTTACCTTTGGGCATGTCGCGCCCGTCATGTTCACGCAATGTGTACCTGTTTTGAAGCGGTGAGGGGCCAATCTGGTATCTGAACGGGATCCTTCTTAAATTGGGCAGCGGTCATGGCCATGTTTGCGGAGGTAGGGGTGGGTGCCTTGTCTGGGGGAAAGGGGGAGTTAGCTCATATTGGGGTTTTGAGAATCAAATAGGTGTCTGGCCCCGCCAGACAGCGTAGTGCAGTGCAGGCGCTTTATCTAGGAATAGGAGAAGAGGTTACGGTAGAGGTGTAGCTGTTAGAGACATCTTTTCGGTTTAGTCACAGACTTGTGATTGAACAGTGACATATTGAGTAACACGCAGTGAAGGATTAATTCTTACCAACGAAACTGAGTGTCGCAATCTCCTTCACTGCACCGTACTTGTTACTGGCCAAGCAGGCAAACCTGAGAGAGGGTGTGTGAGAGAGGGAGCAAGTGTGACAGAATCTGCAGAGTCTGGACTGGTGATCTACGTAGAGTTATTCCGTGACCAACCAAATTAGCGAGAGAACCTCAAGAGTTTTGCACTAAATGTTTAGCTACTGATTTAATAACTAGCCACATATTTAATCAAATAATTAGTTACTAATTACATAATCAACTACTAATAAATTACCTGCCGGTATCCTCCTCTCCATTGATTATCACAACCTCCTCAGCCACCACATTGTGTATTCCTTGTTCAGCGTTATTATGGACTGGTGGGAAGGTGTTAGATCCAGACTGCAGTCTCACAATAATAACCTGTGGGAGGATAATTAATTATCATTAATTAGAATTAGCGGGTGTGATACGATAATGTCAAATGATTAAAATTACGGATAAAATATGTACATAATTATGTTATCTTACATCAGGTTTGGGAGCGCCAGTCACCACACATCTCATCTTTTGGGCATACTTTTGTCCCAGAGCCAGGCTCTCAATACCCAGTCGAACCAGAGGGGGCATTCGGACTGAAACATGGCGGGTTTTATAAAGGAGCAGGTTACTAGGAACGAATGGTGGTGTGTTTTATGAAGGAGCAGTTTATGAAAGGGCAGTTTATGAAGAAGCAGTTGATCACTAGAGAACAGAAAAAGGACAAAATACAGACGGACAGACATCTAAGATAGAAATCTAAGACAGAAATTCATATTCATGTGGCTTACTGTAACCGTCAGCTGCAACAGAAGGATTCATACTGGTATCACTGCTGGGAATAACCTTGAAATTACCGGAACTTTTTGCAACGCCATTCACATTCCACGCATAGCAAGTAATCTGAACAATTAGCAGATAATTATCCAACTAAAATTATCCAACTAAATTATTAAATTATAATCCAACTATCAACTAATTAATAATAATCAACTAATTAATTAATTATCAACTAATTAAACACCTGTGAGGGAGTGATGCCTGCAGTGATCCTGAAAGTCTTGGTGGATGTTTTGAGGCCCAGTTGGCCCTTTTTAGGGGACATTGTGAGATCAGGTTGGAATTCAGTGGCGTCTGTTATTTTCATCTCGGGCACGGGCTCTCCAATAGCGGAGCAGGTAATATCAAACTGAGAGAGGGAGGGTTTTGGGTAGATCAGAAGAGAGAGGGTTTCCGCAGCTGTGTGAAATATATGGATAACAACTTTCTCCCCCCACCCCCTTTCCTGAACGCAAA
>AVPN01000908.1:0-10385 GCA_000695325.1 Pleurobrachia bachei
CGGTTTAATTTTATCCCTTTCATTATTATAAGATGAACCACTATAATTGTGTTCAAATTTAAGTTCTTGTTCAAATTTGCTCTACAATTTTCAGATCACGGCCGCTTGTAGTGGGATTACCGTCATTGAATTACAGTACGCAGCCGCACCGTTTCTGTAACGCTTGGGTGTAAACTGTAAAGCACACTTTTTCAGCTAGATGAAGCTGAGCATGTGTTTATTACCCGTACGCTACGTAAAATAAGCTTGATCTAGCTGAAAAAGTGTACTGTAATTCAATTACGGTAATCCCACTACAAGTTATGAAGTCACCCCTGTTATTATATAGCATATCCTCCATGAGCAATAATAACAGAGGGGTAGTTTCATTACCAAATGTGTAATCACGAGATCACAATATTTTAGTTTCGAGAGCGCCACGTGCAATGGCTGAACCTCTAACACGAAACACCATAAAGGTTAGAACTCTCAGCTTTTTATTGTCTGTCGGCTCTCACACCGGGTCGAAGGCTTAAGCGAGCCAGAGTCAGATGCGCCTAAAGGGCCGAATGAATAGACTGCGTAGCATGGCAATGTTTACCGGGATATACTGTTAAATAAATGTTGCCCGGTAGATCAGGTTGCGTAAATTAAAGTACTCCACATGTCATTACAGGTGGTCGTTGTTGGGGATGGAGCGGTGGGAAAGACATGCCTTCTGATTTCTTACGCTAAAAACAGCTTCCCAACGGCCTACGTTCCAACAGTAATTATCCAGCCTAGTAATTAGAGAGATATAATTTATGCTCATGGATATACATAAAAATAGAAATGGCCAAGGATACAAATGGATACGAATGGATAGTATCCATTTGTATCCATTGGATACAAATATATATGTTTGCATCGGGAAACCATCCGTGCACTTTTCATATTTTGTACAAATGGATAAAAAATTCCACGAGTATCCATAATTTGGATATCTATTTGTATCCATGAATATCCACTGATCTTTTGTAGGTTTTTGATAACTACTCGGTAACGGTCGTTATTGGCGGAGATCCGTACATAGTCGGACTGTTCGACACTGCTGGTAGGTCATTATATCACTGGAGTGGCCGGGTAAATATAGCCATTGTCTGAACCTGAGGGTCAGGCACGACCATATTCCCCTCCCCTTCTTTATATTCATCGTTTCGTTTGGCAAAGCTTCTAAAGTCAACTCTCAAATTGATTTATAACCAAACGTCGAGAAAAGACTAGTATATTAAAACACTAGAGTCCCGTTGAGGACTATGACAGGCTAAGACCACTTTCATATGCAAACACTGACGTGTTTCTCGTGTGTTTCAACATCAACCTCCACCCGTCGTTTGAAAACGTCAAAGAAAAGGTATCATTTGAAATTAAAAGTCTTCGAAGTCGCAATATGGTCATGCGGATAAGTTAAAAATTACACTCCACTGCACGCTACAGTGCAGATAACTAAAACAGTCTAGTGGGTCAGTTAATTATACTGATACACTTTCTATATAGTGGGTACCAGAGATCTCCCATCACTGCCCGAGGATTCCCTATATCCTGGTGGGAACACAGGTGGACAGACGCGGGGACTCATCTTGCGATGTATCGGTCAGTTATACGGGTTGATTTAAGTCAAGAAAACGGACCCTGAAATTCATAAAATTTCGCCCCATAACTTTTTCAAAATTGATCATTTTCGATTGATCTATACATTATAGTGTATAAACTTCCAAATTGCCCTTTAGAAACAAATATCGAAGCAACGAGGTGAAAAGTTGGCAAAAGAGATCAAGGCAGCCAAATATGTCGAGTGCTCCGCACTCACACAACAAGGTAACATGTTTCCACTTATTCTACATAACCAGAAAACCCGTTGAAGCAGAACACATAATCTAAAGTACATAGACACCCCGCCCACCCTAATTCATTGCAGCTTTAAATTTAGCTGCATAATGATTGCCTTGTTGAACAAAACAACATAATGACTCATTTTTCAGATCGTTTATTTTGACGTTGGCATTCAAGCTAGATAATTTTGTAAATCAAGATGTCAAGTTGAAAATTAAAAAAAAAGAAGAACTTCTTTAAATTTTGATAAGCACTTAATTTGTTTGAACTTGACCCTGACCTTTTAGGCCTTTTAGGCCTCTGACCTTTTAGACCTAAAAAGATAAACGACTCTTATAAATTCATATAAACGCCGTCCTTCAAAAGGCCATACAAACTATATTTCATCCACCACCACACACGTGTGTTTTCAGATAAAACAAGAAACATACATTATTAATGAGTCACTTAGAAAAATCATTAATATTGGCGGTTTAATTTTATCCCTTTCATTATTATAAGATGAACCACTATAATTGTATTCAAATTCAAGTTCTTAGTCAAATTTGCTCTACAATTTTCAGATCACGGCTGCTTGTAGTGGGATTACCGTCATTGAATTACAGTACGCAGCCGCACCGTTTCTGTAACGCTTGGGTGTAAACTGTAAAGCACACTTTTTCAGCTAGATGAAGCTGAGCATGTGTTTATTACCCGTACGCTACGTAAAATAAGCTTGATCTAGCTGAAAAAGTGTACTGTAATTCAATTACGGTAATCCCACTACAAGTTACGAAGTCACCCCTGTTATTATATAGCATATCCTCCATAAGCAATAATAACAGAGGGGTAATTTCATTACCAAATGTGTAATCACGAGATCACAATATTTTAGTTTCGAGAGCGCCACGTGCAATGGCTGAACCTCTAACACGAAACACCATAAAGGTTAGAACTCTCAGCTTTTTATTGTCTGTCGGCTCTCACACCGGGTCGAAGGCTTAAGCGAGCCAGAGTCAGATGCGCCTAAAGGGCCGAATGAATAGACTGCGTAGCATGGAAATGTTTACCGGGATATACTGTTAAATAAATGTTGTCTAGTAGATCAGGTTGCGTAAATTAAAGTACTCCACATGTCCTCAATCCTCATTACAGGTGGTCGTTGTTGGGGATGGAGCGGTGGGAAAGACATGCCTTCTGATTTCTTACGCTAAAAACAGCTTCCCAACGGCCTACGTTCCAACAGTAATTACCCAACCTAGTAATTAGAGAGATATAATGTTCATGGATATACATAAAAATAGAAATGGCCAAGGATACAAAAGGATACAAATTTATATGTTTGCATCGGGAAACTATCCGTGGACTTTTCATATTTTGTACAAATGGATAAAAAATTCCACGAGTATCCATAATTTGGATATCTATTTGTATCCATGAATATCCACTGATCTTTTGTAGGTTTTTGATAACTACTCTGTAACTGTCGTTATTGGCGGAGATCCGTACATAGTCGGACTGTTCGACACTGCTGGTAGGTCATTATATCCAGTCACTGGAGGGGCCGGGTAAATATAGCCATTGTCTGAACCCGAGGGTCAGGCACGACCATATTCCCCTCCCCTTCTTTTTATTCTTCATTTGGTTTGGCAAAGCTTCTAAAGACACTCTCAAATTGATATTATTGGTTTGCAGCTCTTTTCTGATCATATAATTTTGTGATCTCAGGGCAAGAGGACTATGACAGGCTAAGACCACTTTCATACGCAAACACTGATGTGTTTCTCGTGTGTTTCAACATCAACCTCCACCCGTCATTTGAAAACGTCAAAGAAAAGGTATCATTTGAAATTAAAAGTCTTCGAAGTCGCAATATGGTCATGCGGATAAGTTAAAAATTACACTCCACTGCACGCTGCAGATAACTAAAACAGTCTAGTGGGTCAGTTAATTATACTGATACACTTTCTATCTAGTGGGTACCAGAGATCTCCCATCACTGCCCGAGGATTCCCTATATCCTAGTGGGAACACAGGTGGACAGACGCGGGGACTCATCTTGTGATGTATCGGTCAGTACGGTTTGATTTAAGTCAAGAAAACGGACCCTGAAATTCATAAAATTTCGCCCCATAACTTTTTCAAAATTGATCATTTTCGATTCTATATGTATAAACTTCCAAACTGCCCTTTAGAAACAAATATCGAAGCAACGAGGTGAAAAGTTGGCAAAAGAGATCAAGGCAGCCAAATATGTCGAGTGCTCCGCACTCACACAACAAGGTAACATGTTTTGCATATTTTACATAACTAGAAAACCCGTTGAAGCAGAGCACATAATCTAAAGTACATAGACATGACATATTTGAGGGAAACATTTTGAAACTGCAATAAACTGTCTGACATGTTTCTACTTTCTATGCGTTAATCCCTCATGAAAGACATATCTGTGTAACAAAGTTATTAGTCAACTCTCCTTATCAGTTAAAGTTCACCGTCGCAAACCAAAATGGATATCATGGATAAAATTCACTATCCATGGACATTCATGGACATTCATTGATATCCATGGATCATAAATGGATACAATATCCCACGAATAACCATTTAAATGGGTTGTATCCATGAATATCCATTAAAAAACCTCCTCATGTTCAGGGCTAAAAGAAGTATTTGACGAAGCTATAATGGCTGCGCTGGACCCACCCGGCCCTGACAAGAAAACCTGTCAACTTCTATAAAGTATTGATATATCAAGATACGCTATAAAAACAGTTTTTATTCATTTTTCTAGATTTTGTATACTGTTTCCTCGTAGAATTGTTTCAAGTTTTGAAGTTTTGTAAATGGAATGAACATCTTAATTGTTATTGGAATCTGGAGTTTATACTTTAATACCAAGGACATTCCTCTAAGTTGAACCCGAACGACGAAGATAAACGAGAAAGGATTTGGGTATAATTGTAATCATAATTATGGAACAGCTATGGAATAGCTACTCATGTATAATACTAATGTAGAACAAATAAACAAAAGATACACACTAATGTCTCAAATCAAACATCTGTAAATACATATAATAGATTCTGGAGATGTTTCAAAGGTTCTCAATAGACACACCAATAATATCACCTGCTGGCTGACTACCAATATTACTCATCTCTATTGCACCTGTTGACAAGGGTGGTTGCCCATCGGTATCCCTGGACAGGGGTGACTCTCTATCGGTGCTAATAACTCGTGGAGGGCGAACTAATCGGGTTAGTAAGCCGGTGGGTTTCAGTTTCTTACAATACCCCGCTAATTTTTGGTACAAGTTGGAGTGAAATACTGGGTTCAGACAACTGTTGAGAGGGAGAATTGACACGGCAATCACCTCGTACAATGTTGTGGCGACCAGCCTCTCTGTAGCCATGGCATACACCATGATAGCTGCAACAAACATCCAGGTGATAAATTTAACCCCGACAATCACGGCCACCTTCTGGCTGATATTTGCCACAGAACTGGCATCGTTCGCTCGGTGGGACGAAATGAGGCTCCATAGGATGACAGCGTAGCACACACTTATCACGAGGAGAACCAAGCAGAGTATCGCCAAGTAGATTGACTTGTAGATCAGCATGACCGGGTCTTGCTTGATGTTGAAGAGATCCGGAACGCACACGGATGACCAACCATAGAGGGAGAAGTCGTGGACTTGGAAAAGTGTGGGGTCATTGGAGATACTCCTTAGGTCCGCCAATTTGTGCCCTAAACTGGAGTTGACGTTGTCTGGAAAGAATAGGGAATGCATATGCCAGATGTGTGATATGTTGTTTGTATTGCGTATAAATGGATTTAGGGGTGAGATATGAAAATCTGATCGTGTGTGATCCTGAATTTCACAGCGTCTGTTAGAATTCAGTTTCTCTTGCTGAATCGTCATAATTTGATAGGGATCACATGACCCAACCTAGGCTTAGTAAACTGGTCACTAAGATTCTTGTGGTGATCTAATGAAGCTCAAACTGGTTGCGTTCGAAAGAAAATTTATAGCCAAACAAACTAGAGAAATTTTGGTATTGAAATATGGTCCCGCTTTGGAGTTCATCTAATGTTCATTCGGGCGAAAAAAATGAACTTTCATCTAGAGGGCTGAAACTCCGGATTCCTCGAATGAGTACCCATACAAATGTTGTGCCAAATATCAGTGTGATTGAAACTAAGATTCTGGGCGAAAAGAAGGCCAACGTACCCTTAGTTTTTTTTGGGCCGCGCGGTAGAGATATTTCAAAGGTTCTCACTAGACGCAACAGCAATATCACCCGCTGGCTGGCTTCTAATATTACTCATCTCTATTGTGTCCCTGGACAGGGGTGACTGTCTATCGGTGGTACTTACTCTTGGGCGTACTAACCGGGTTAGTAACCCGGTGGGTTTCAGCTTCTTACAATACCCTGCTAATTTTTGGTACAAGTTGGAGTGAAATACTGGGTTCAGACAACTGTTCAGAGGGAGAACTGACACGGCAATCACCTCGTACCATGTTGTGGCGACCAGCCTCTCTGTAGCCATGGCATACACCATGATAGCTGCAACAAACATCCAGGTGACAAATTTAACCCCGACAATAATGGCCACCTTTTTGCTGACATTTGCCACAGAACTGGCATCATTCGCTCGGTGGGACGAAATGAGGCTCCAGAGGATGACAGCGTAGCATACACTTATCACGAGGAGAACCAAGCAGAGTATCGCCAAGTAGATTGACTTGTAGGTCAGCATAACCGGATCTTGCTTGATGTTGAAGAGATCCGGAACGCACACGGAAGACCAACCATAGAGGGAGAAGTCGTGGACTTGGAAAAGTGTGGGGTCATTGGAGATACTCCTTAGGTCCGCCAATTTGTGCCCTAAACTGGAGTTGACGTTGTCTGGAAAGAATAGGGAGTGCATACGCCATATGTGTGATATGTTGTTTGTGTTGCGTATAAATGGATTTAGGGGTGAGATATGAAAATCTGATCGTGTGTGATCCTGAATTTCGTTTACTTGGATGACAGGGAGAATGGCGTGGGCGAGATTAACTGCTGTGAGGAGAGCAGTCATAGCATAAACCCGATACCGTGGAATGCCCGAGGAAAATGGGAAGGCACACTTATACGCCCGAGTGACGCTCATAATGAGAACGATTAGCAGTGAACCATGTGCAGATGTACTAAAGACCACCCCCATAACATCACATAAAGTTCCAGATCGCCACTCGCTGTCATAATTACAATACCGTCCATAATACCGGATGTTGCTGCCCAAGAGGATTGCCAGGTATAGTGCCATGGCGAGATCGTACACGATCAGGGTGACCTTGAGGAATCGCTCCACCCTAACGTGATCATGTTCCTGAGTTTGGTAATCAATCTCCCAGAGGTTATAACAGTTTGCCATCAGAGTGCACGCCATGACAGTGACACACACACTGAGTAGGAAGTTGTTCTTGATGATGTTTTCATCGGATGACAGGAAGCCTCGGGAGCACCCTGCACACTCGTCTTGACCGTTTTCGCAATCTTTAAACCCGTTACACACCTTATCCGCTGGCACCGAAACGGCATCCGATTTCTCACAATAAAATCGGTTGGGGCAATACATTTCATCCACTCGGTTTGAACAGTCAACCTCACCATCACAAACGGTCTCAATTCCCACAAACTCATTCATTTCCGTTAAATTACAAACAAACCCTATACCCCAGTCAAAGAAACGCCGTACTTCCTGAGTGTTTATCCGGCGGCAGAACTCAACACTTTCATTACAATACCTCATACAGAGTTCAGTACCGTTAATTCTCTTCCCCCAGAATTTGATGTTGGCATTAATTGCACTGTAGCATTTCATGCCCGGTGAGTCCGCGAATGAGCATCCCGTACAGGAGAATAGGTTTATATTGTTATCACCCGAACACCGAACTCTGAAACAGTATAACCGCGTTAATGAAGTAGTGGAAAATAAAAGAGCGATGAAAAGTATCACTGCCATGAATTGCTCAGGGTTAGGGGGAACTTTTAAAATTTAAATCCAAAAAGCCGTGCTTCTTGAAACACGGTAAGGGGCAAATCACAAAGTGGAATTTTGCACATGGAATTCCAGCAGAGTAAAGTCACACTTGCCAAGTTAGACTGTCATGCGCACACTGCTGCTGGCTAGAAAATGCAATTTTCTGACACAGTTTGGGGTAAAGTATGCTTATAGTTGTTATGTTCTAACCCCCTTTTACAATTAATGTAAAAGTCCACCCGCGGCGCGGGGTGTGTGAACTGTAGTCATAACTTGGCAAGCTTATAGCGTCGTCTTACCGTGATACAACGTGTTGAACTGATACCATATTTTCACTACAAGCATCCATGGTTGTATCAGTACGGCTTTTTGGATTTAAAAGTTTCGCCCCTATCCCAGATCTCTATAGGCAATGTCTTAGAATATAAAATTTCTACAAGAAAGCACCGAAAAGTTTGGTAACGAAGTAACCACTTGCCAGCGCGCGCGAAGGGGTTACTTCGTAGCAAAACGAAAAATATACTTACGTGAAGTTAAAAGGGATGTCATAAGAACTAAGACACGTTGTGTCTATAGCCCCCTCACAGGCCCCCTCATCCTCGCCGTCAGGACAATCAGACATGCCATTACACAATTTATCCAGGGACACACACCCCTTCCTCCCCCTACAGAATACCACCTTCGTTCCATTATCCCCACAGTTGCACTCATCGTCCAGACACTCACTACTCCCATCGCACACTTGGTTCCGTGGGAGAAGACAGTTCCATGTGCTGTTCAAACATTTTTCTGCCATCCCAGGGCACGTTGAGAAAGGGCTGGGGGTAAAGGGGCATCGGAAGGATCCCCGTGGTAGTTCCGTGATGTTAGGACGGGCCAGGGACAGGGAGTGGGACATGAAGTCATTGCACCCCAGTTGTGTATTTCCTCCTAGACTTCCAGCCTGGCTATCCTGTCGAGATTTCGAGTAATGGACAGTGGGAGCTGATGTAGCATGAAGAAGCAGAAAAATAAGAGATAGCATGTTGTACTTTTAGTAAGTTAATGCGTCGCTTTATAAATGGCGGGGGAGCGGGACAGCCAGCTAATCACAACCGAGGATCTATCTACCAAACGCAGAGGAGGAGCTGACGAATCGTGGAACTTTTCTATTCCATTCACCATAACAAAGTCATGTTATAGTTCCCCACATCACCAAATCGCGTCGCGAACTTTTTCTATTCAATTTAATAATAACAGTCAAGTAGTTCCCCATTCCACCGAATCGTGAACCTTCTCTACTCCATTCACCATAACACAGTCATGTTATAGTTCCCCACATCACCAAATCGCGTCGCGAACTTTTTCTATTCAATTTAATAATAACAGTCAAGTAGTTCCCCATTCCACCGAATCGTGAACCTTCTCTACTCCATTCACCATAACACATGCAGTCATGCAGTAGCTCCCCACATCACCAAATCGTGGACCTCGCTCTTCTCAATTCACGATGTAGTGATCCCTACATCAAAGGTCCCCTTCTATTATAGGTTGCACGACGAGCTGGGCATAATAATATAAGTCTGGTCGCCGTGTGCAGCGAGTCGTATTGATGAAACATTGAGAAATGAGAATAATGTGGAAACGGTTTCCCCTCTCCTTTCTTGTGTTTTTTCCTTGTGCTTCCTTGTTCTTCACTATCCTTCCCTGACAACGTTGTCCTTCGTACGTGTTTACTATAAGGGTCCAATCGTTCTTCGATGGACTATCATGAATATGACTTTTCAATCCCTGAAGCCTCACTCACCCCAAATTTATTTAAGAGATCTGATATCATTTTCTTTCACCGACTACTGCAGCAGCAGACAGAAGAAGATCGGGTGGTAATTCGGAAAGGGTAATCCACAACCATGCTGTCTTACTCGGTCAGTAAATCTTGAATTGAATAGGACGTGTGTGACGTGCTACTTGTTATGTTCTAACCCCGGCCCCCTTTTAAAATGATAAAAGGAGCGTGTGAACTGTAGTCATAACTTGGCAATGTGCTACAGTCCCAGATGATTAAACCAAACATTCCTGGAGAAGTGTCACAACTCATTTTGAATCTCCCTCACATAATTGTTTCTCTCAGTGTTTTCGCTGAACCATAAAGCAGGATTGGAAGGCGGAGGCACAAACAACAACAAAGTGTTTTCCCACACAAATCTAGTAAATCTAATTCAGCTACACACGTGCAGAAGCTACCGTCGGCTTTTGACACTTTGGGTGGCGACGTATACATCGCAGCATTCAGCGACACTATTAATTTAATGTATATAGTGCAGTTGCCATGTAGTAGAGGGAGAAAGAAAAAGAAAACTTTTCATCAGGCCGTGTGTCACTTTTTATTTCAGCAGCTGTATGTTGTTCGCATATTTCTAGTGCACCATATATTGCATGTCGGTATATTAATCGGGAGATTTGAACAGTGCAGTTGTCACTTGTGTAACACCATATTTTATCAGAAAGTATAATTATAATCAGACGGGAACACCCCCCCC
>AVPN01000909.1:3393-13692 GCA_000695325.1 Pleurobrachia bachei
TCTCTCTCTCTCTCTCTCTCTCTCTCTCTCTCTCACTCGTTACGCTTACGCTCTCTCTCCTTCTTTCTTTCTTTCTTTCCTCTCAAACTCCCTGATTTCCCTATCGATGATATCCGTAACCCGGGCCGGGCAAAGGTGTCAGTTTGACAACAAAAGTGGTCACCTTTCCAGCCAACTAATTTCTGTTAGTTTTTGGCATAATATGATAATACACAAACGGTGTGTGTTGGACAAGAGAACTGTGTGTTAGACTACGGAGGGGGATGTGGTCTCAATATTCTTTATCCCCCATCTCGCATCATTCATCTCTCTCTCTCTGTAAACACACACATATGTGAGTGCGTATAGTATCATTGCCACATGTGGCCCCTTTCTGGGACACTGTCCAATGGACATATCCAATACTGCACAGTGCAGTGCTTTATCGTCTCTCTGTCTCTTTTTACTTTCTCTCTCTGTCTCTGTCTCTGTCTCTCCCGCTCTCATAATCTCCTTCTCTCCCTGTCTCCCTCTTAGAATTGTAAAACCCTTAGTTTCGTAGTGCATAAGACTATTATTCGCAATATGTTCAGTTCAAAGACCCAGAGACGACCCAAACATGGGAGTTCGCCATATATTCAGTACGGCACCATTGTTTTTCAAGACCTCTCTTATTGGTCCTTTACCCGCTCATATAAACAGACAAACTCACACACAAACACATGAACCACATGAAAGACATGGTGCACTATTATTTAGTATGGACAGAGAGAAACGAGTAAGAAAAGAAATAGAATGAATTTGTTTCACAGTGAGTCAGAGCGGAGCATTGAGCAATAATGAATTGTGTTAGAGTCTAACTTAGACGATGGAAAATCAATGGTTCCTTCGTTCCTTCTCACCCTTTTTTCGGGTCCCAAAACACTATATATCGCCCGAATAACAATACCTTTGAGTTTTTAACAGCAGCAGGTCCGTGATGTGTGGCTTGTGTTTCCCCGTGCAGTGGGCAGTTGCACGTACATCTTCTGATTTCGTGAGAGAGGGCGTTAGGGGTGTTCCCTGTACCGTGTAGAAACTCGATAAACCTCTCCAGATCTTGAACCTGGCAAGGGGGTATAAGTTTGGATTGAGAAATAGTCCTATATATAGGGGGACTTGGCAGCTATTATACGCGTGTATCCTAGATTCTAGAATAACCTTCTCAATTTAGTCACTACAGACCCGCAAACTATATCTCTAAATGCCTACATTTTCTTCGCACAATGAGGCCAGATGACGTGTCAAAACCAAACGTGTCAAAACCAAATCAGTTGAAACCGTTACCAACTTGTTGAGTGAAGTTACACTATTCTATAGCCCTACCTGCGTAGTCAGCTGATATAGCATCTGTTCCTTAGATCTGATTGGTGCTAGCATCTCTTGCACTGCCATCTCAACCTTGTCCTGTAGTTCATCCGTCCTGGGATAGTAGTCATTGGAATAGTGATAAGTTGAGTCACGTGTCAATGTGTCCGTGAACAATTCGAATAGGGATGTAGACTTGTGATTTTATGAGTTCATAGTACATGTAGATCACGGAAGAAAGGTGCAGACTCATTGGATTTCGGAGCACCGATCTTGCATAGGGAAAGGTGAAGGCGGATCTGGAAAGCGACACTTAAAGTCTGGCTCTCCATTTACTGAAGTGCAGTTAGGCCAGCTGACTCGCAACAAAATTTAATCAGTACTAATTAGTAGTAATAAGGTACTCACGGTAGTCTGTAGAGTTCACTGATATCAATTTTCAGATAACTCCTTAGCTGTTCCAATACCATCTTGTGTCGTCGGATTTGTTCATTTGTCTTGATCTCCGTTGACTGTGGGTAGGAAAGAGGAGTTGGACGTTGGTGGGATAGGGGGTTAGAAAAGGGGAGTTTAGTTGTTGGGGCAGGGGGAGGTGTAATTGAATGGGCTGGGAGATGGGGTAATTGGGTATCCATCGCCCTGACATTGTTCATCAACTATTGTGCTTTTTATTTCCTAGTGTGATCACTGTCATATATTTGAAGACCCCCACACCAGTCAATAGAAGATGATGTATTGAAATGTCAAGATTTTACATTGTGTTAAGTGTAACTCCCACTTCAAGCTCACACACCAATTTCCCCCATCTCTCTTGACAAAGACACACAAAACCCCCAATAGTATCAACCAACCACGTAAGACACACACATCGTGTACACAACAACTGTGTCTAGAACATCCTACTAATGTATAGTCTCTAAATACAGGTAGGCGGTAAATGTTAACCAGATTTGAGCAAAAACGTACGTGCAAAACCACGTTTTTGGCCATAACTCAGCCATTTCTCGGCCAATTTGCAAAATCTTTGGCTCGTTGGAAAGAAGACATTGAGCTCTTTAGAATGAACCTAATGAAATTAAAATCGGCGCAAAATGCGCGGCGTCATGGCGCAAAATGCGCGTTTTCGCCACCACGCCCCGCAATTTGCGCCAATTTTCATTTTCTTGGGCTCATTTGAAAGATCTGAATGTCCTCTTTCCAATGAGCCAAAGATTTTGCAAATTGGTGAAGAAATGGCTGAGTTATAGGCAAAAACGTGCGAAATTCTCACAGATCTGGTTAACATTTACCGCCTACCATGCCCGTGTGCCCAGGACACCAATTCACCGTTGTTTCTACTTTTACTGCCAGATTGTTCAAGATCCCAACCAGTCGGTTGCTGGATAATTGTTTCATGTTGTTCTTGAAAATCCTCATTAGCACGACCATACTGTCCGTAGCTAATACTTTTTATGGTAAGGTACTCAAGGCATCTTCTGCGGCTAGGTGGAACACCTTGGTCTCAGCTATTATTCTGTCCGAAGAGTGGAGTTTGCACAATGCACTGTCCCTCATTAATTGTCTCACCGTCTCTAAACAGGCACCAACCTCCTCCTAAATACTCCCCTTTTACTGATCCGTCCGAGTACACTTGTATGTCACCTGGTTGAGGGTATGGTAGGGATGTCTGCTGTTCTGTAAGATGTCGCTTCTTACTTTAAGAATTCTGCCTTGTAGGTGACGGTGTATCAAACGCATCCTCTGTATTTTGGTGACCGTGTTTTCTTCCCTACTGCCTCATGGACGTCAGAAAATTCGGTAGCCCTCTCTCTTTTTGTTGTTTCCCATCATTTTCCTCATATTTGAAAAAGCCAAATATATTACCATTAGCATTGTCACTTTATAATATTATTAGTGTAGGTTGTATAATGAGACAATCCCATGGTCAGTGACATCCAATGGACAGCAACAGAATCCTCACCAGCAGCAGCAGCATTATCATCATCAGATATCATTTCAATGGATATTGGATGGGGCCGGTTGTTTCACTGAAAAACAGTAAATTCAGATTAAAAATAATGTACTACCAGATTATAAGCTACAAAATACGTACTACAAAATGCTTGGACAATGATTGTACGTCTATCATTTATTCTAAATATTATATCTATACCTTTCTTGGCTCTTTCCCATGCTTCTTTTGGTAAAAAACAGAGAGTCCACCACCAGGGGCCGTCAATTTCTTTTGTAGCACCTCATTGGCAGGCCTCAATTCACCAGAACGAGGAGGTGTGCTGAAAAATAAAATTGCAATTTTCTCGTGACTCGTGGGTGTAGTGTAAGTTGTTAGTAGGGTCACCGGTCAGGGGCGAGATTTAGGTATCATCAATTCAATGTTCAAACATGGATATTGGATGAAAGGTGGATGGTCGTTTACTTACGTTTCTTTATGTTTGAGCTGGATATGGCGCTCGACGTTCCACTTAGCGGATACATAGCCACAATCGGGATAACCACATGCATATTGAGATCTTCCCATTCACAATCTTGCTAAAGGGTTGTATGGGTATAAATATAAATCGGGTTCCGACTGTAACACTTCTTACAACTTTATTTTAGATCATGATTGTTGTCATTGACCGATTTATTAAGGCAGCGGCTCTCTTCTGTGCTATTTTGGACCCTTTTCACACCGTATCTAGGCTGTTGCTAGGGTTGTCACGTGACCCTCTGCAAATAAAACGATGAAATTTTTCAACGCGCACTGTACTCGAAAACTATCCGCGCGGCGTAGTTTTGCAGCGGATATTTAAAAATGCCTGCGCGAGAAAAACCGTGGGAGAAAAAAATGAGCCAAGATTTTTTAGCCCAAAATTTTCACGCGCGACATTACAATAGAGCTGCCATCGCGCCGCGCCGCGCTTTGGATTTGCGCGTGCCATAATTTTTTAAATCTGCTTTGTTCACGTTTCCAGCCAACTCAACACCTGTTCCTCCACGTTTCCAAGTTCCAACCTTTTCCATTTATAACAAATTGTATCAAATTGATGAGACCCTTGATATATTCCACAGACACCTCCTCAAATTGAACAAGTTTGCATTCCGGATCAGTCCTCAGAGCCTCTCCATCCTCCAGATCACTTTGTTCCTCACATACTGATGTACGAATCTTATCCACTTTACTACTGAAAAACTCAGCAAAGTCCTCCGCTAGCTTTCCATCATTACCAGATTCCGGTAGGATACTCTCAGCTTTGCCCAGGAGGCGGTTCACCTTGCGTTGCAAACCTTTAGGATCATCCTTTGACTCCTCTAGATTCTTCTTGTTGAATCCAATCCTAGCATCTTTGTCCACTTTCCCGTGTTCACTAAAATAAATGTTAAACTACCCTGGGGCACGACGTGTGTCCTACCCTGGCCTTCCTTGTTCTTCATAATTGCCATTAAAATTGAAGGACTATGTCCTTGCTTGTTATGTGTTCTATCACCGGGCGAGCGAAACACAGTCTGGCTAGGTCTTGCCACCCCCTCTCGTCCCTCACCTTCATGCTTCATGAGAGACACGCCCAATGAACTTTACTGTCCGATAACCTCTCTCATCTCTCACTCTTTATTCCCATTTATCTCTCTCCCTCAGTGATATAAACACACACATAATGTACCAGAAAAAACAAAACCACCCTGGGACACTGGACAGGGATGGAAAGGGACGGACAGGAAAGGACAGGCTCCGTAGTTTCCAAAAGTCAGAAGTACCGTGAGCAGCTAATCGCATTGGTCAAACGTTGATAATGGTGGGATGCTACATGACTGTCTTATTATGCATGAATGAAATATAGCTTGTCCGCGATTTGGTAGGCTTGGGCAGCTACATGACTGTGTTATGGTGAATGAACTAGAGATTCTCCGCGATTTGATGATATGGGGAGCTATAACATGACTGTGTTATGGTGAATGGAGAAGGTCCACGATTTGTCGGCTCCCCTTCTGCGTTTGGTAAGTAGATCCTCGGTTGTGATTAGCTGCTCGCTCCTCTCTGTTAAATAGTGATGTATTGCTTCATTACAAGTACAACATGCTATCTCTTATATTTTGCTTCTCCGTGTCGCAGCAGCACCCACTGTCCTTTACTCGCGATCTATAACTCGTGGTCTGCAAGACGGTTTTGGGGGACTCAAAAGCCTGGCGTGCAATGACTTCCAATCTGGATCCTTGGCCCTGGCCCGTAATAATATAACGGAACTACCACGGGGATCCTTCCGATGCCCATTTACCCCAAGCGTTCTCAAAACGTGCCCTGGGATGGCAGAACAATGTCTGAACAGCACATGGAACTGTCTTCTCCCACAGAACCTAGTGTGCGATGGGAGTAGTGAGTGTTTGGAGGATGAGTGCAATTGTGGGGATAATGGAACAAAGGTGGTATACTGTAGGGGGAGGAAGGGGTGTGTGTCCCTGGATAAATTGTGTAATGGCCTGTCTGATTGTCCTGACGGCGAGGATGAGAGGGCCTGTGAGGGGGCTATGGACACAACGTGTTTCAATGAGCGTGATATCCCTTTTAACTTGACGTAAGTAATTTTCAGTGCTTTTTAGATTCCAAGCCATTGCGTAGTAAGGCGACGAAACTTTGTGTGCTGCGCTAGAACTTCATTTTTTCCCTGCCCGGGTGGATGCCGAAGGCATAGCAGGGTTCGAAAACGACATTTTGGTATATTATACTAACTAATCGGTAGACGGACATTTTATGTCACACTATGGCCGGGGGCAACGGTGCAGCCGCGCACACAGTGATGAGCTACTCCTTCATCAAACACGTCAATGGCACGTTTTCAGGAAATGTGTGGCGCGCAATGTGGCTGTGTGGCGCATAATTTAGTGTTACTTAAACACAAGGATTTGTTCTATACTGTTTGTGCGATATATAAATCATCGGTATTTTGTGTTCCGCTTGCTGGTATGATTTCCTTTCTTCTCGGCTTCACAGGGCAGGGAAATTCAGCATTATGTTAGAACATAATGCAATTAATCTTGTTAGAAGTTTTTACTAAACCCTGGTACTTTTCGTAAGTTGCTCTTTTATATTTTACTATTTTAATATGGTATCAAAAACTGTTTCAGGGTACGGTGTTCAGGTAACATAGACCTCTTCAGCTGCACGGGGTGTTCCAAATATTTCGGGAACAGTCCCGGCGAAAAATGCGCTGATGCAATCTGGGAGAGAAGAGGAAACGGCACTGATCTCTGTCTCAAGCATTGCAACGAAAGTATTGAATTCTGCAAAAGGGTTAACAACAAGGAGGTAAAAGAAATCATTGGATGGGGCATGGGGTTTGCTTGTAATTTGACGGAAATGATTGAGTTTGTTAGTATTGAGACCGTTTGTGATACTGTGTACGACTGTTCGAACCGAGCCGACGAAAAGTATTGCCCAGACCGATTTTATTGTGAGAACACGGATGCCGTTTGGGTGACACCGGATAAGGTATGTAACGGGTTTAAAGATTGTGAAAACGGTCAAGACGAGTGTGCAGGGTGCTCCCGAGGCTTCCTGTCATCCGATGAAAACATAATCAAGAACAATTTCCTAGTCAGTGTGTGCGTCACTGTCATGGCGTGCACTCTGATGGCAAACTGTTATAATCTCTGGGAGATTGATTACCAAACTCAGGAACATGATCACGTTAGGGTAGAGCGAGTCCTTAAGGTCACCCTGATCGCGTACGATCTCGCCATGGCACTATACCTAGCAATCCTTTTGGGCAGCAACATCCGATATTATGGACGGTATTGTAATTATGACACCGAGTGGCGATCTGGTATTTTATGCGATGTCGTGGGGGTAATTTTTAGTACTTCTGCACATGGTTCACTGCTAATAGTTCTCATTATGAGCGTCACTCGGGCGTATAAGTGTGCTTTCCCATTTTCCTCAGGCATCCCAAGATATAGGGTTTATGCTCTGACTGCTCTCCTCACAGCAGTTAATCTTACCCACGCCATTCTCCCAGTCATCCAAGTTAACGAAATTCAGGATCACGCACGATCAGATTTTCACATTTCATCCCTAAATCCGTTTATTCTCAACTCAAACAACATATCACACATCTGGCACATTCACTCCCTATTCTTTCCAGACAACGTCAACTCCAGTTTAGGGCACAAATTGGCGGACCTAAGGAGTATCTCCAATGACCCCACACTTTTCCAAGTCCACGACTTCTCCCTCTATGGTTGGTCATCCGTGTGCGTTCCGGATCTCTTCAACATCAAGCAAGATCCGGTCATGCTCATCTACAAGTCAATCTACTTGGCGATACTCTGCTTGGTTCTTCTCGTGATATGGTTCTCCTCGTGATAAGTGTATGCTACGCTGTCATCCTCTGGAGCCTCATTTCGTCCCACCGAGCGAACGATGCCTGTGCGGTGGCAAATGTCAGCAAAAAGGTGGCCGTGATTGTCGGGGTTAAATTTGTCACCTGGATGTTTGTTGCAGCTATCATGGTGTATGCCATGGCTACGGCAAGAGCATGGTACGAGGTGATTGCCGTGTCAATTCTCCCTCTGAACAGTTGTCTGAACCCAGTATTTCATTCCAACTTGTACCAGAAATTGACGGTGTATTGTAAGAAACTGAAACCCACCGGATTACTAACCCGGTTAGTACGCCCACGAGTTAGTACCACCGATGGGCAACCACCCACAGGTGAAATAGAAATGGGTAATATTGGAAGTCAGTCAGTGGGTGATATTGTTATTGAAAGCCAGCTAGCGGGTGATATTGGTGTTGAAAGCCAGTCAGCAGGTGATTCTGTTGTTGTGTCTAGTGAGAACCTTTGAACTATCTCCAGAATATATGTATTAGTGTGTATCTGTTTTGAGATATTAGTGCAAGTGTGTATCTGTTTTTTGCTTGTTCTGCAGTTTGAAACAGAGCAGTATACGGCTAGTAGAGGTACAGATTACTGACAGTAGCTATTTAGAATAATTATAGCTGATCACTGATGTTTATACTTAATGAATTTCACAATTGCGAAGAAAGGTGTTTCAAACCGGGTATTTAACGATTCTCCTCCAAAATCGGCAATCACCCGGGCAGGGAAAGAATATCTGCCTAATTTTCACCTCAAAAACCATATTACATAATTACATAATTAATTACATAATTAACATAATTACCTGTGCAAAGTGTGAGGTCAGTGCAAGGAGAGAGTTGTTGAGGGATTCCTGACCCAGTTCCAGCTCCTCTAACTGTCTTAACGATCCACTGGGGAGTATAAGAGGGTTAGAGGGGGTCTTTCTTCTTCTTCTTCTTCGAGGCTGTGATCTCAGCCCCGTTAGAAGGGGTTAGAAGGGGTGTGTACTAAAGGAATGAGTTTAGTGTTTAGTTGTATGTTGAGTAAATACCTACAGTTTCAAACTCAATATGTTTGTGATAAATTACGTACCTAAATATAAAAAGTATAACCTTAGCCGACAAAACCAACAAAATAGCGCAATGTACCATATTTTCTAAACCCCCGCTCGAGTTCGACCATGGCATAATTTATCATTTAATTGCCCTCTAGTGGCTCTAAGTATACAACCCCGTAATAATACATAACCCGCTAGTACCAGTAATCGTGTTGTTGGTTCCTGCCCCTCTCCTGCTGCTGCTCAAGTAACGAAGGCCCCACCTTTGTAGACCCAAGATTATCAAATGGCGAGAACAACTGCTGCTCCATGTTTAGTTTCCATGGTAACTGATGCTGCTCCTCAGAGGACACAGTAGAGGAGGTTGAGGATGATGGGGGCCAAAGTGGTGATATGTCATGTGGAGGGGAGAGGGGCTCCGGGCCAAGAAACAGGGAGGAGGGAGGTGTAGATGATGAGATGTTGTATTGGAGAGGTGGTGTATCGAGGATTAGAGGAGATATTATCTGGATGGGAGGCAGGGGCAGGTCATTATCCATGAGGGTTGAAAGGGGAGTTCCAAGGGGAGCTGCTGGGAAGCCGTGCCTGGAGTTCCACTATAACTGCTCTCTCACCGCACCCGCTAAATATATGAGAGAATTGATAGAGATCACGCAGCAAGTGTTGGATTATAAAATCGAACACAGGATAATATGTAATCAAACTAAAATGACCTAACATAAAGATAGGATAGGAATTAGGAGATATATAATTTCGGCTAAATTATAGACAATCCAACGCTCAATAGGCACCAAACACCACAATACCTAGACATTGACGATATATTTAAGCGTCAACAATAGTGGCTATACTGTGTAGAAGTAATAAACAAGAGGTAGGGTGTGGTTCTCTTATTCTGAGTTTTAACCGAGAGAGAAAGATGGAGAGAGAGAGAGAAAAAGAGAGAAAGATGAAGAGAGAGAGGTATAGTAGTTGTGTCTGTATAGGAGCTAAACAATAGTGCGTGACACATAGGTACACACTGCTGGTAAACAACTATGAATATAATGACAGAAACAAGTGAATGGAAATAGATGTGAATATATGTATTGAGGAAATTCGGGGCACAACTGAAAGTAGTAAGGGGTAGGAGCCTGGAGCACCGTGATCCAATAACTGAAACATAGAAATGGAGGTTGAGACAAATGTATAAAATGAATGGGACAACAAGAGTGAGACGGGGGAAGAAATATCATAGAAAAAAGAGAGAAAGAAGAGTGTATGATGATGAAAGGGGTAACATGGAAAGAATATGGCCGAGGGAGGAGGGAGAGAGAGGGGAGGACAATAGATGCATTTCCTAATTATATGTCTCTCTCACATACATCGCAACAACCAACAATCGTAGCCACACAAAGTTCACCTGGCCTGGGAGATAGCGGAAATGGGAACAAAGAGCATACATTCACCCTTCATTGGACCCTTTTCAGTTCACATATTATGCCAGACACAAAGAAGGGGAGGGAGGTGGTTGGGAGAGAGAGAGAGAGAGAGAGAGAGAGAGAGAGAGAGAGAGAGAGAGAGAGAGAGAGAGAGAGAGAG
>AVPN01000910.1:16462-31462 GCA_000695325.1 Pleurobrachia bachei
CTGCTGTAGAGAAACTGAGCTAGACTAGACCAATCAAACTGTTGTATGTAGAAAGAGTAACAAAAGTAATATATAGTGCTAACCAAAACGCAGGTCATGAGAGATCACGTATATAATGCTATGAGTGGTGGTCTCATGTTATAGAATATTAAATTGCTAAACTGCAATGGTAGTCCAAACATGAAACTGGTTGCCTAGCTAGACTCTGTTTCGCGTGCCCTCATGCCCAAATGTAAAGGAGGGTTAGAACATAACATGAAACTGGGGTAGTAAGATATACCTTCTAGTGCCGTGAAGACTAGTCTATTAAAGAATTAATTATAGGTATACATATCAAAAGGACACCATGTAGCTGTGTATAATAATATTTGTTTATTTTCAGAATTCTGGATAACATGACAGCAGGCCTAATTGCAATGAGATACGGCTTACACGGTCCTAATCACAGTTGCGGAACAGCCTGTACTACAGGTTTGTAGACTATCTGTCTCTCTCTGTCTGTCTCTGTCTCTCTCTGTCTCTGTGTGTCTCTCTCAGCATCTTTCCAGACTCTATCTTCCAATCGCTATTACATCAACAATCTTGTATAAAAGCCTCTCCTTCACTCTTTCACCCTCTTTCACTATCTCTATCTACCTCTGTCTCTCTCGATTTCTCCCTCTTTCTTCCCTTTCGTTTGCAATACAGTCGGACCCCTATTTAGTGACCCCCGATTTAGTGACACCCCGATTTAGTGACAGGCTAAATTTCTCCCGATATAAGAAAATTAACGTTATTTGACCCCGATTTAGTGCCCACCCCGATTTAGTGCCCAAAACCCTTTCCCCCGACGATGTCACTAAATCGGGGTCCGACTGTATAATGTGTGAATTTTCATTAAAATGAATAGATAGAGAGGAACTGTGATTTGATATGTAACACTTACTTGAAACATATTGAGCAACGATTCGAAATATTATGTAGAAAGCATTTATTCATGAATAAATTCATTTTTCATTGTATTTTGAACCTGTCTCTCTCATCCCTCTATTAGGGACGAATCTCTCACAAAAGGAAGTGACGTTGACTCACTGTTTCCCTCAGGTGCACATAGTATTGGCGATGCATTTAATCTGGTGAGGTTGGGGATGGCCGATGTAGTGATTGCAGGGAGCGGGGAGGCATGCTTACACCCACTTGCTATCAGTGGCTTTTTACAGGTACATGGTCGGACCCCGATTTACCGCGAGGGTAAACTTCCCCTAAAGTATGAAATTTATAGTATTTACAGATAAAATCACTCCGACGTCACAGAATTTCTCTCAAGTGGTACAAATGGTACAATATTTTTACAAGTTGCTACATCAACTGGAGATGCTCTAGTTTATGCAGAAAAATATTTTCGTTAAAAGATTGTATCACTTAGAAGAAATTCCTTGACGTCTGAGTGATATTATCTCACTCAGATGTGGACTGTGCCACTTTAAAAAGAGTTAACCCATGCTCGTACGACAAAATGAAACTAGTGGGACTAGTGGTAGAACTTAGATCGTGATTGAGCGGTCTGCAGTCTAACGGTCTGTTATAATTATTCGACCTTAGTTAGATCTTGGTCAGACCTTGATAAGAAGTCACCCATGACGATCACGCGAATGAGTAGTTTCATTACCAAGCAACGACCTACAACGACAGACAAAGATGAAGTTGGAAGCAGTTCTTTCATGGCTTCAAAAGTTGCAATTATTTAACTTGATAGGAGACGCCTCTAAAACCTCTTTCAAGCATTCTAGAACCTACGTGACAATTATCGCAGCGAGATTAATTATAATACAGCTCATGTCGACATGGCACTTGCTTCAAATTTGGGAGCCTAAAAAATATCACTTAGTTCGAGTGATAATTAGTACCTGTATCCTAATTACAAGCCACCAGAAAGCAACTTCACAATTCCCATCAGGCTAAAGCATTATGTACGGATAGCAACGATTCCCCCTCGACAGCCAGCCGACCATTTGACGAGACTCGCAGTGGGTTCGTCATGAGCGAGGGGGCGGGTGTTCTCATCCTTGAGGAGGAGAAACATGCCAGGGCAAGAGGAGCAGAAATCTTGGCGGAAGTGTCGGGGTATGGGATGAGTGCAGATGCGCATCACATAACGGCACCCCATCCCGAGGGATTGGGTGCACTTCTCGCAATGAGAGGTATGTGGACTGGCCTGTTTATATACTGAGGGGCAACAAACTAAGAGATAACTATGTTTCACAAAGGATTAACTACCGTTTAGTCCATGATTATATTTTCCCTAAAAGGCAGAAAATATCAAGATTAAAGCATAACTATCCATGGTTTTCGAGTATACAAAGCAACAACCTCTCTAGCTATCTCTCTCTTTTTATAGGGGCTTTGTCTGACTTTATAGGGGAGCGGGTGAGCTACGTGAACGCTCACGCGACATCTACCCCCCTTGGTGATCTCGCGGAGGCAACTGCAATCCGTCAAATCTTCACCGATTTAGGTAAATATTGTACTAGCTACCCCTACCACAGTCTCTTGATTCCTTATACTATTCTTCTATACTATTCTTCTAACATAACGCCTCCGGCATTCACCCAGGCAGGGAAAAATTTTAGTTGGTATTGAGCGTTACTACAAAGCCACACCATACTTTACCAATGAAACCCTTCGGCTTCTCATTAAATTTTGCGTTTTGCTGGCTCGCTTGACTCACATGTGTAGACTCTAGGCTACAGTCAAGTGAAGCAACAAAACAATCAACTAAAAATTCATTATGGGGCGTCTCTAACTAATTGGTTTTTTCAGACCCCTATGTCAGTTCTAGTAAGGGAGCCCTTGGTCATTTACTGGGAGGAGCAGGTGCTGCCGAAGCAGTCATCTGTGTGCAATCAATCATCCACCAAGCTATACCACCCACCCTCAATCTAAAGGTGATAATATACTTGTGATATTTCTCTTAACAATTATTGTACTTATAAGATAGCATGACGACAGTCTGTTCCCAAGGTGCGATATTAATAGCATCTTTAATAAGCATGTTATATAACCATCAAGTCATTTAAAAAACAGCTATCTAGTTTATTGAAGCTGTATTATAACCACTTCTAGTGATTAACGCTACATATTGTTCCAGGAGCCATGCTACCCACTGAACCACGTGGCTGATTCACCGATCCTTAATACAACTGTGGATGGAGTCCTTACTAACTCATTTGGATTTGGGGGAACTAACGCTTCACTACTATTCAATGCACCCACCTGAACAGTTCCATCTTTTTTAATGTTTCAATGCAGTGCAGGGACTATGTATATAATTGATAATGGTGTTTTGTAACTTATTAAACCGATTCTATCAAGTATTTTTCGTTAGAATATACCACACCTTGCTAACCACCACTAACAATCCTTGCGCCATCTGATCGATTTTAAACGATTATCGGTAATCTCTCTCTCTCCAGTCTCCACCCATAACTTTTTCTGCAGAACTGCAGTAAATTCTCCAGTACAGTGGTTATATAACTAATTTTGACAGTTCCCTTCCCCTAGCTAATGGTGTTTTTCTGCTGTAATGGTTGCGGCGAGACGCTCAAAAAGCAGAAAGTAGAACAGCACGGGTACAACTGCTCCAGCAAATCAGTATCATGTATTGACTGTAACGTTTCATTCCATGGTGCAGAGTTCAGAAAGCACACTCAATGTGTTAGTGAAGCTGAACGGTACCAGGGACACCTCTACAAAGCTACTGAAAATAAGGGTGCCCTGAAACAAAACACATGGATGGAGAGTGTGAGGGGTGCTGCAGAGAATTGCCGTAACAATGCAGCGCTGAAAGGGCTCCTTATAAGGATCGGGGAGTATGATAATGTGCCTAGAAAACAGGCTAAATTCCTGAACTTTATCAGAAACTCAATGAGGGTTAACAACAAAGATCTGGTTCAGAGTGCTTGGGATGCAATCGATGCGGCCGGTAAAGCAAACCAGAATCAAAATGCGAATATCCCCCCTGTTGATTCGTCTAATTCAGATGTTGTGGTTAAGGAGTCAACCACTCAAGAAGTTGTTTCCAAGAACGGTGAAAACAAGAAGAAATTGAAACGAAAACGCGAGGAAGAACCTGTAACTAGCGAAGTGGGCGGTGATCAAGTAGTCAAGAAGGAGAGGAAAAAGAAGAAGAAGAAGGCGGAGGAAGGTGAAGAAGCAACTACTCCAAACAAGGAAAACAACACGGTTTTACCAAATCTGAATCGACTCGTTGGTATCGAGCCAGATACCCCGGGAAAGGCTAAAAAGTACAAAATGGTCAGTCACATTGAGGAAATCGTTACAAAGAAGGAAGAAATATCGGTGAAAAAACTGAAGCGAAAAGTTCTCGCTGCGTATCTTGAGTACCACCCGGAAAGATCGGCTGAGGATGCAAGTTTGCTATTTGATAAGAAGATCTTTAAAATTCCGGGTATTACAGTTTCTCACGGTAATGTGACTGTATCGAGTGCCACTAAGTGATCTGTTGGGGAAGTTTTAAAATTTACAATGTTTAACTTATTAACTGGGACATGTATGTTTTATCGTTCTTTTGACAATTTTAGCTGCGAAATTAAAAGAAGCAATCAATCCTTATTTGGTGGTCTGTTGTGCCCATTAGAGTTGATATTAGATAAGAAACAAATTGAGAAAAAAATGCAGTCTCAAATTGAGAATCTGTAAGAAAGATAGAGACTCTCAATCTTTCCTTTTATACAACATAATATCAACTTTAATTGATTTTAAGATATCGAACTCTCACGCGGTATCACATGACTGGTATCAACTGGTGCAACAGATACTATTTTATTTCAATCGTATCTCTATCACAACCACCCCATATCTAACATATATCTAGAGCCATATAACCACCCCATATCTCTAATATCTCTAATATCTCTCTATTATCTCTCTAATATCTATCTCTAATATCTATCTCTAATATCTAATATAGCTATGAAACTGGATGAAAAAGTATGGAGATCATTTCAGATATCCAAGGTGTTCCGAGAAAACCAGAACCGGATAAATGCCCTGGATTATAGTGCCACAGGGGAGCTCCTCATCACCTCATCTGACGATGATAGCATTGTAATCTACGATTGTGAGGAGGGCAAGTAAGTAATGGAGGTCAATACTGGTCCCTGATTGGCTGATAGCCAGTCACGTGACCTAAATAACGAGTTATGATTGGCTGTTGTAAAAGGGAGGGAAAGTAAGTTAAGACAATGCAGCCACAGAGATTTCGAGAAAAATAACAAAAGTTTAGTTCTCTAGAACGTTAAGAATGTCGAGTGGTAGCTCTCTTCCAAATTGGTTCTGGTGTAGAATGGTAATACCAATATTGGTCTAGAGTGGGTGGTGGGAGGTATAGAGTAGGGGTGTTTATTGCGAGGGGGAGGGGGTGAATTTTCACGCCTTCGTGGTTGGTCAGCAATTATTATGGCAAATTAAAATGGAGCTCTAGAATGTCTAAAATGTGTCTAGCATGCGATCTAATTTGCTGCTGGACTTGTGTCATATTTTCATATTAGATAGACCTATAACCAAGAACACAAACTTTAAAAATAAACTCCAAATAAAACTCAAAGAAAAACCTGGTCATACAATTTTCAAAGAAATCGGTACTAATGGGATTTCCCTACACAGAGCGATGCGGACTCTGCTTAGTCGAAAGTACGGAGTTTCCTTAATTCGTTACACCCACGCCCCGAACACTGTCCTACACGCCTCAACAAAACTAGATGGTGAGTGATATAACAGGGAGTGAGGTGAGATAGTCTGAATCATTTAGACTGAATGAGTTCGCTAATAAGGGATTGGTTCTGAGACAAATTCATCTCTAGATGATGTGGGAAATAACGAGTTCAGAAATATGTTATCTCTGAACTTAGAACTAGCTTTATCAGTGAACTCAGTCAGTCTATTAGTCTGATAGAAATTATAATATAGCTACACCTCACCTCCTAGAGTTAAATTTGTCTACACATTTATCATAGGTCTCTCATTCATTCCTGACTGATTAATTTTCAGACACGATTAGATACCTATCTCTCCACGACAACAAGTACCTCCGATACTTCAAGGGCCATCAACAACGTGTCGTATCACTGAGTATGTCCCCGATTGATGATACGTTCATCTCTGGCTCCCTTGATAAATCGATCAGACTGTGGGATCTGCGATCCCCCAACTGCGCTGTAAGTGTGATGGAAGTTGGTAATTACCACTGCCTGGCCATGACGGCGAAGACGTGACTGAGAAGTGGAATTTTAATTACTTTCGAGAATAAATTGGCAATTTCAGAGGTAAATTTAAACATCAGACCCTTTCTGACAGGGTTTAATGAACGTACGAGGACGTCCTGTTGCTTCATTCGACCCTCACGGTCTGATATTTGGTGCTGGAATTGATGCAGAGCTGATCAAATTATATGATGTGCGATCATTCGATAGGGTAAGCTAATAATGATATAGGGTAAGATATAATGATATGATATGTTGATCAACTAGGGTAATATGATCGAGTAATAATTACATATGCCGTCATGTCACATATATTTCATCTTCCGATCTATGGCTGATTGAAACCCCAGTACAGTCATTTCATCTTTCGATATAGGGCAGATGATGTGATCATCACATTGTGATGTGTTAAATTTTAATCAAAAGAAATTTGTATTAGATTTTACAGTCTATGATGTAAGTTCACGATTGCTGGGAAACACTATGTCATTGTGATGGAGGTGAAAGACGAACTCAGGGAAAAACGCATTATAAGTTACCGTGTTTTCTTGAATAATATGAAAAAACGCAAAGTGCAGACAAAAACTGAAAACCGTCTAGACGCGTCTTGCTCTTTAAATCTTTACCCCGTAGACTCACCCCTGGGATAAAATGGGGAGACGTCACCTCTGAAAATTTAGTTTTGCCCAATATGGAAAATATGGGCAAGAAAAAAGGTCACGTCCCCCCACTGGGATAAAATGGGGAGGGGGTACGTCACCTTTGAAAATATGGGCAAGAAAAGAGGTGACGTATCCTCCCCCCTGTACTGGGATATAAAGTCCATTAGTCTAAAAGACCCACTTGGTGCACCAAAAAATACTACGGCATTATAATCTTGGTTCCTTCCGTAGATCTTTTGTCCTCCACCAAGATCGCGATATGTTGCGAGACCTATTGAAATGACTCAACCCACTCCCTATATCTATTGAAAAGACTCTCCCTCACTCCCTCTCTCCCTCCCTCCCTCCCTATATAACCCCTCTCTCTCTCCCTAAAACCCCACTCCCTCTCTCCCGCCCTCCCTAAAACTCACCCCTCCCTCCCTCCCTCCCTAAAACCCCACTCCATGTTGCGACCTATTGAAATGACTCGCCCCTCCCTCACTGATTCCCACTATTTAACAGGGTCCATTCTCGACATTCAAGATGCCTTGTGAGAGAGGTACAGAGCTAAGTGGTCTCTCCTTTTCCCCCGACACAAAGAATATACTGGTATCCACCACCAATGGGGTGATACGGGTCGTGGATGCATTTAACGGACAAATTATACAGACTTTCACGGTAAATTATAATTTGAAATTTCATTTATTAATCGTTATATTTTATATGTACTAGCGCACCCATTGGGTGCGCCTCAAGTGATATCATTTTAATAACGCACCCGGTTTCGCCGGGTGGTTCCTTTCGCCACTTTCACATCAATAACACGGTTGCCATGGCAACTGGAGTGGTAACTATGGGGACTGAATTGTTGAAAGTCATTCGAAAATATTAACAAACTTCCACTGGAAGTTCCAAAAGTGTGAATGACAGCTTTACAGCTTTGTGTGTTTTATGAAGGAGCAGTCTGTCGCGTAGATACCGCTTAACGAACGAATTCGACGTTCATCTCCAACTTATAATAGAGATGGCTTTTTTACGAACTGCTTCCTAAGTTGTCCCAGAAAGAATGTATTTCTCCTAAAAATCGGTAAACGGCATTCTTTTTGGGACAAACTATCGGATAACTCAACATATTTTATATTTATTTCCAGGGAATATTGACCGATAGAACGGAGAAACAGGGTCTTCATCTAGGCTGCTGTTTCTCTCCAGATTCCAATTTTGTCTTAGCGGGTACGTATCAATGCAAATAATATTATTCTGATATGATGAGTGCGAGGCTCCAACCATTATGTTGATTGTTCAGGTCCCCCCCTCTCTCTCTCTCTCTCTCTCTCTTTCTGTCACTCTCTTTCTTTCACTTTCTTTCTTTCACTCTCTCTCTCCCCCTCTCTCTCTCTCTCTCTCTCTCTCTCTCTATCTATCTATCTATCTCTCTCTCTTTCCCTCTTAGTCAAAGTAACGATCTCACTTTACGGGATATGAAATTATAATACTAAACCTACAGCAATACGCAAAGCAATACAATTAGACATCACGGCAAATAATTTGATCTACCGAACCCTCACAGAGCGTGAAATAAAATGACGGTGTGAGCCACAAAACAAATAGTATAATAATCTGAGGTTATAGTAACTTCTAATCAGTGAAGTAGAAATAAAATGAAAAAAAAAAAGAAAGTTTCATTGAAATCAAGGTCTAACTAAAATGTTGTCCAACACCTATCAATTGCAACATATAAAGTTATAAGCTGTACATCATAGCTCGCTGATACGATCCAAATTAGGACTGTTCACATCGCTGCTACTAAACATAGACGACTTCCTCTCCCCCAGTACCATCATTGATATCTTCCTCGCACCTGGCATTTGACTCATATCATCTTGAGCGAGGGTATTGCTACAGAAGTAGATACAGGGATTACATATCGAGTTGACGTAGTAGAGGGTAACGGTGAAGATATTTGCAGCTTGGTATCCGAGGGTTACACCTAGTGTCATCATAAGGGAGTCAGGCAGGACGGTGATAAGGCCTGTGAGGACGATTGCGAGTGATATCATAAACAGCTTCCGACTCCTTATACCTGGGAGATGAATTAGAAATTAGGGGGAAATATCTGGGCTACTTTTATTACTTAACTACTAATTTAGTTGTACTATCGTGACTGGTAGTTATTAACTAACTGCTAGATGTCATAAGTAGGTGTCATGTTTGAAAGGTTGGAAATAACTATCTAAGAGGTATCACGCTAGTATGGCAGGAAGTAGCACCAAAGATGTTATATGGTTTTAATGATTGAACCAATCATTAAAACTGTCAATTTATTTGATTTAGTACCATTATATCTTTTTGTTTTCTTGTTAATTGAAACCATATAACATGTTGAAACCAATCAGATTATTTTGATTAGTTTGAGAAATTGAGATTAGTAGTTAGAGAAATTGAGATTAGTTAGAGAAATTGAGATTGAGAAACAAAATTACGTCTTTGTTGGGCAATGGTGAATCTTGAAAAAGATTACGTCGTCTTTGTGGTTTTATAGCTCGCCCAACAAATCAAACCAAATTTGCCAACATAAGGGTGCGAACGTCAGAGGGGAGCTGGTGGTCAGGATAAATATTTCAGGCTTTAAAGAATAAAGGGCTATACAAAACGTTTTCTAGTTTGCGGTAGTTTATGAAATATTGGACCAAATTTGTCTATTATAGCTCCCTCTCACAAAACAGAGCGATGGACGAAAAAAAAAGTTCATATAGGGTAAATTAAAATTTGAACCATTATGTTCGCTTTGAATATTCACAGTGGGGGGTCACACCCGTGCTTAGAGCGTGCCAGTGACCGGAGAGCCTCCGGTTACTGGCACTCCGGTGGAGACGAGCTAACCCTCAACCCCACTTGCACTTTGAATATTGTAATAAAATGCTCTAAACTATACAGAAAAAGAAGTCTTTAAATGAAGGAATCGGTAGTGGGGAAAAATTTAATCGAAGAAAAAACTGTGTCTTACCGCTTTTGTTGAGGAAGAAAGCCATGGTTATATACATGACAATGGTGAAGATATTTGCAGCTTGGTATCCGAGGGTTACACCTAGTGTCATCATAAGGGAGTCAGGCAGGACGGTGATAAGGCCTGTGAGGACGATTGCGAGTGATATCATAAACAGCTTCCGACTCCTTATACCTGGGAGATGAATTAGAAATTAGGGGGAAATATCTGGGCTACTTTTATTACTTAACTACTAATTTAGTTGTACTATCGTGACTGGTAGTTATTAACTAACTGCTAGATGTCATAAGTAGGTGTCATGTTTGAAAGGTTGGAAATAACTATCTAAGAGGTATCACGCTAGTATGGCAGGAATTAGCACCAAAGATGTTAATATATGGTTTTAATGATTGAACCAATCATTAAAACTGTCAATTTATTTGATTTAGTACCATTATATCTTTTTGTTTTCTTGTTAATTGAAACCATATAACATGTTGAAACCAATCAGATTATTTTGATTAGTTTGAGAAATTGAGATTAGTAGTTAGAGAAATTGAGATTAGTTAGAGAAATTGAGATTGAGAAACAAAATTACGTCTTTGTTGGGCAATGGTGAATCTTGAAAAAGATTACGTCGTCTTTGTGGTTTTATAGCTCGCCCAACAAATCAAACCAAATTTGCCAACATAAGGGTGCGAACGTCAGAGGGGAGCTGGTGGTCAGGATAAATATTTCAGGCTTTAAAGAATAAAGGGCTATACAAAACGTTTTCTAGTTTGCGGTAGTTTATGAAATATTGGACCAAATTTGTCTATTATAGCTCCCTCTCACAAAACAGAGCGATGGACGAAAGAAAAAAAAAGTTCATATAGGGTAAATTAAAATTTGAACCATTATGTTCGCTTTGAATATTCACAGTGGGGGGTCACACCCGTGCTTAGAGCGTGCCAGTGACCGGAGAGCCTCCGGTTACTGGCACTCCGGTGGAGACGAGCTAACCCTCAACCCCACTTGCACTTTGAATATTGTAATAAAATGCTCTAAACTGTGCAGAAAAAGAAGTCTTTAAATGAAGAAAAAATGGTGTCTTACACTTTGGTGAAGAGAAACCTTTGCCCTTCCAGAGTTCAAGGTTCCGCAAAAATTTTACCCGAATGGCATGGATTAACCGTAATAAAAAACTGTGTCTTACCACTTTTGTTGAGGAAGAAAGCCATGGTTATATACATGACAATGATGGCAATGAATGGAATAACTAGGAATATAACCGGCTGTGCGTGTCTCCTTTCCTGTATGACACATCGGTGAAAACTCGCCAGGTACACCATCTGGGAATGGGAATTTGTTACGAAGTCACGTCTCAAACGCAGAGGGGTAATTTCATTACCAAGAATCTTTCACGTAGTTTGTATGGAATTCAATTAAAAAGGGAAGTGATATCTTTCAAGGCCTAAAACCATTCAAACCTAAAAGCACTCATACCTTAGATGAGTCTTGTGAAACTAGAATAGTATCATAGATAAGTAGTCCAAGTACCGGGAGCCACGAACACACTGAGGATGATAAGTATGTTAGCTATTAGTATAGGCCTATTATATGAGGGAAAATCGTTCGTATCTGATCTAACGGGATACTCGGAAAAATATTTTTTTCCGGTAAATCGGGGTCTGACTGTTTGTTGTACGAGGGATTAAAATGAGGTAACATTTATCCTCGATATTTATCCTCGATCTAATATTATGATGAAAGAGGCAATAAAAGAAAATAAATATCTTGTGCATGTGCTAAGAGCATATTATTCAAGGGTTAAATTAAAGACCTACCGGGCAGCACATTATATTGTGCACATGATATAATTTATATTCAATATATGATATATTGAACGGTTTAAACGAATAGCATATATTTAAGGAATTATTCGAAGGAATTGGTTACGAATTCACCCCTTTTATTGCAAATATTATATTAACGCGGAGGGGTAATTTCATTACCAATATCGAAGGAACCACTTACAGGAAAGGAGTTTGCTGGAAAAGTCGGTTATAAGAGAGGTATAGTTAAAAGGCATGACGAGGGCAATGAATCGGTCCAATGTTAGAGGGATTAATACCAAAATCCCCGCGTTCCTGAAACAGTTTACATGTTTTATATTATCTCAGTGCAATTTCCAGTTTAATTTAGTTTCACTAGCTGTAGTAGTTCTATCTAAGTCAGACAGTACAGTCGACAAGTATAAAGAGTGAGACAGTGCAGCCTCCATATATACTGTCAGGTGTACAAAGTGTACAAGAATATTTACCAAATAGCATTCCCTAGAACGGTATACATGTAGCACCCCATCGTCTCTTCCCCATCGATATACCCTATGTGTTTAGGCGATAGCATACCTGTCAAGGCGAGGAAGGGAAGTTAAGAAATGATAAAGTTTCAGTTCGATGACATAACGGTGATACGTCTGATATATCTTCAACCATTAGAGCACCGTTATAATGCGTAAACGCAACCCTGGTTTAGAGCATACTCACCTAAACCTCGTACTATGCCAATTACAGCAGTCAGCAAGTCGCATATCGAAACGTTAAGTATGAAGATATTCTGAAATGTTAAAAAGATAAAGTGGTCCTATATATATATATCAATCGTTAATCAATCGAACGTCAAACTAAATTTTTGTAGGGCTAGAAATTTATTCCAAACAGGATTTTTAAAGAAGTTTTTACCTGACATCTTGGTAGTTTAACATGGAAGAACAGGCAGTAAATCGTAACTGCACTCAGAATAAACCCTATAACTCCTATCGTTATGAGCACTGAACCCTGAAAATTTGGACATGGGGTTAATCTCCTGTGGGTTAACCATAATTAGACTCCTAAGAGTAGTTTGGGAGAATGGGAAATCTATAGTTTTCCCTGTGTCCCAAAATATGCCTGTTTAACCTTAATTTAGGGGTAGTGCAGTAGAACTTGGAGCACAATATATAATATGTTTTTTGGAACCTCAGAGTTACCCCCTACATATTATGTCTATGACAAGCTATAACCTGTAAACTACCTACAGTTGCTCGAGCACCGCCGGCTCTTGGTTATGAAATTATCATACAACTCGTACAGTTTTGATATGCACAACTGCAGGTAGTTTACAAGTTAGCTTAAGTTTTAGGAGCCATTTTATTGGACATATATGTCCAATAAAATGGCTCTTAAAAAGTGATGAGTGACACTCATGCTTCTCCACTCATCTCTGTCTCTCACAGCCTCCATTACAGAATCATATGATCTGTCATCTGACTATTTCTATGAGCATAAACACGTTAAAATATAGGTCGAGTTCTGCAGAGCACTGATGCATGACTGTCTTGAGTCTTCCCAGGGGAATTGCTCTTGCAGTTTCCACGGTGCAATATCATTAATATATTATTCTAATTCCGTCAAATAATAATGGAGGTCCGGTGAATGCAAATGGAGGTTTGAGCATTATGTCACTAAACATGACGCAATTGAGATGCCATGTGGTTCCAGTAATGAACCTTACATTGACGAAGAAAACCGCAGTGGTTTATATATATATAATGTCTGGTCTATAAAACACGGCGTTTTTCTTCGTGAGATTCTTCCTTCTTGGTAGAGCGTTCTGATCGGTGACCTACACCACCTCAACTAGAAACTTACACTTCAACGAAACTTACACCTCAACTAGAAACTTACATTGACTTGAACGAAACTTACATTGACTTGTACGAATAGACAGGTTGTCCCATTTCCTGATGTACATTGTCCCTCATTGTCAATTGACAGGGCCATATCACACTACATAGTTCTAAAACATAGCAGGTCTGATTAAATGGTTTCCAAATTCACATTGTACAACTAATACAAAGCAGATCTGATTAAATAGTTTTCAAATTCACAAGAGGGTGACTTTTTGGATACCCAGATGCCCCCTTTCTGGCCTTAACTAATTAAGTGAAGGAGTAAGGAGTATATTACTACAGCAAGATATCTCAATAAAGAAAGATTGTAATTCAAGAAAGATACAAGATACGAGATAAGCTATTGTTATTTCCTGCCGAACAATGCAGGCTAGCTGCTGGCACTGGAACCGGCACTGTATCACAGAGATAGATATAGTGTCAGTAGATATAACACAGAATCACAAAGAGGAAATAGTGTGAATGAGCTAATGTAAAAATGTCTCAAAGGCAACGTTAGCCCGATTATATAACCGCTTTGTGTCTAACAATACCTAGGTCACTCCTATGAAAGTGAGAGCATGTTCCCGTTCTCAAAAGACACATTCGCCATTCATAGCTGAGATACACTTGTTGGAAGAAGGCACTTTCTCTCTGTATTCTGTAGCCACTTCTGCCGAATATATCTCGGCGATGAGTACGGGAAAAAAGTAAAATGCTCAGAGAGTTATACTCTACTACCTACAACTTGTACAATTCTGTTTTAGTTCACTCCCACTTCAAAATAGCCGGTGAGTAGCAGAAGTCCGTTTCTGCAGAAGAGTGCTCATCGCGACGGTACTTAACGGAAGTTATTCCTTTGTGTAGCCGGTGACTATACAATTTTGCTATGTATTAATTGGAGCTATGTGTCAACTGGAGCCAAGAAAAAACAAACGGTACAAAACAATGCAACTGATGACATAGCAAGAAAGCGTACCGGCGATTTTTACGGTTCATTAAATTAATGGGCTATTAGAAACTTAATTAGAGGTTGATAGTTGCGGAAGTAATTTGTACTCTTGTTAAAAGTGAAGTAAGAATGAACAAGACGTAAATGAGAGAAAGATAGATAGAGAGAGGGGAGAGAGAGGGGGAAAGATACATGGAATTAGATAGAGAGAGAAATAAATGAGTTATGATGTAACAGCTGTGTTGTTTTTGTAGATTGTTGACAAGCCAGTGGTACGATTTGGCTCAGCAAATTATCAGAGATAGAAAACAAAACCTCAAACGTAATTATGATGGTCATGCGGGTGTCACAATCACATTCCTGCTGTACTCTTTCTCTCTTTCTCTCTCTCCTTCGCCTCTTCCAATTATATGGCACCTTGTTGTTGGACGGTTCACAAAAAAACAGTAGCACCACATTGAAATCAG
>AVPN01000911.1:16385-31146 GCA_000695325.1 Pleurobrachia bachei
GTTTGTGAGGTCGCTCTACCGGCATGGGGCAATCAAGTTTGGGGAGTACAAGTTAAAGAGTGGAATCATGTCACCCGTCTACTTTGACCTTCGCTGCCTTGTATCTCTCCCAGGTATACTGTCACGTGATGCCCATTATTATGGTGATTCTGAGGTTGTTCATTAAGGAAATGTTTGTACCAACTCCCCTCTCACCCTAGCAGTTTATTGTCTTGTTCGACCCTCCCTCCCCGCGGGACAAAACACACATTTTACTCTACGATTTATCGTCTCCGCGGTAAGGCCAGAATGCCATTACACAGTCGATATCAACCCTTAAGCAAGTTGCACTTCAAATTGGCTGTGCCCCTCCGAAACTTCGCGTGCGAAGGGCGTCATGTGCCCAACACTTCATCTCTCAACCTATCAATCTTTCGACAAATCGTTAAATAATTTATGTTGAAAGATAAGGTTAAAGAGTTAACTCGGTGCAGATATTAACGTTGTGAAGTGAAGAGTTATATTGTGTGGTTATGTCCCCACCACCACCTCTTTCCCAGCCAGGCATAACCTCCTGATCATATATATAATTAACCAACCACTCTCTCCCCATCAGCGCTTCTACGGGATGCCTCGACCCTTCTCCATGCCGCTGCCCAGGGGATGGACTACGCGTGTATTTGTGGAGTCCCCTATACCGCCCTGCCAATTGCCACCGTTATATCGGTAGAACATGATATCCCAATGGTGATAAGGAGGAAGGAAATGAAGGATTATGGGACCAAGAAAATGGTTGAAGGTACGTTTTGAGGGGGTGTAACATTTTGTAACATGGTTTGTAACATGGTTGTAGGTCCGTGTGTTGTGTCGCACTAAGTCACATATTTGTCATTGTTATAAACGTGATTCCCTGAACTGCTATATGATGTCAGCCTTTTAATTCTCCGTTTTGTACCAAGTTTTTATTCCCAGCACTACTGCACTGTCAGCTCATGATTTATTACCCCCAGGGATCTTTGCTACGGGTGACAGGTGCCTGATAATAGAGGATGTCATTACTACAGGGGGTAGCATTCTGGAAACCGTAGATGTCCTTCAAAAAGCAGGTACTATAACGGGCTATTACATAATGGTCTAGATGATCAAAAGGAGGGTTGACCGATTTGACACATCCCTCTTTAACTATAACATAACTAACCGTGGGCAATGGGTATCATTATAATGCTGTCAAATCAAAATCTCATATTGATACATTTTCTCATTTCTCTCGAGTCTAGCACCCCGATTTATCCCGGTAAATCTAGGGGTCGGACTATGTACCAGATAAGTAATTGCCTATTTCCCCCTCAGGTTTGACCTCGTGTGATGGTGTAGTACTACTTGACAGACAGCAGGGAGGCCAGATAAACCTCACCAACAACTCATTCAATATCCGGAGCGTGTTTAACATTACTGAGATATTGGATCTCCTGTTGACTGCCGGGGATATTACCCAGCAAACGGTAGACAAGACTATAGCCTTTGTGAACGATACCCAGTTGTTCAAACAGGGATCTTAGAGATAATGAACTTTCACGGTTGTAACTTACTCAACAACTTTTCATCTTTTTGTGAGAGTTTTAGAGGCTTTTTTAGAGGAAAATGGATAATTTGAGCTCAAGACGTTTAAACTGTTCCACATTTTATATGGTGAACTTGAACATATAGGGTAGCGAATGGCTATTTGAAATGGCGGCTAATTTGAAACACCACCTCTACTCACCAGATTTGGATTTTTAGTGGGCTAGTAAGAACACATTCCATGCCCACTGATGTGTAAAATCAAAATCTGGTGCAATTGCTGGCCTATAGACTCTACAGGCCAGCAGGTGCATCAGATTTGGACTTTTCCAGCGTTTCAATTTAGCCGCCATTTCAAAAAGCCGGTTGCTACCCTATAATTTTTTTAGGACCACTTTTTATCCTTTTTATGCTCTGTCCCAATGTATCACAGTTAACTTATTACAACTCCGTTATCCAACTTGTTTGTTGAATTGTATTCGGAAGGGGTTGATCTTTGATCATCTTAAAATATATGCTTTCCCAACGCGTGAGAGAGGGAGAAAGGAGACTAGAGAGGGAGGGAGAGAGAGAAAGAGAAGGAGAGAGAGAGAGAGAGAGTGATAATGGGAGGAGGCAGCGGGATTCTTGGACGCAAATCAAACTAGAGGCAGTCATATAATTGTGTATTTCTCTGTTCATCAAATCTATACCCAGTCTGGACTAGGATTGCATTTGAACAGCTTCTGCTTTTCTAAATTATACCTTCTAGTCTATCTTCCTGTTGTTTAGGGGCCTCCTCTATTCTCTAATCTCTAAATCATACATAGTGATTGTCCCTGACTCCAAAGCATTGCTTGTCTACCGTCTGGCGGTGCCAGACCCCGTTTGATCCTCAAAACAGTGAGCCGAACCGATCGGGTTGGAGCCGTCAGAGAGCTCTTGCCTGGAGCGATACCTGTTAGTGTTTGGCGGCGGCGGGCGTGGAACCGCACTGTCTGAGAATCAAAACGGGGTATGGCGCCGCGCCAGACAGAAAACACCATCTGCTTGACAACAGTGTGTGTAAGATTGCGCGTGTTGCGCGATCTCCTCTACCTGACGGAAATCGCGTGTCACGCAAAACACCGCCGTGTGTAATGAGTTGTTTGTGACACACAGTGTGCCACTGACATGTAGCTCGGAGATGCATGTGAAATTGTAACGTCTTATGTGAATAAGCCTGCGGTGTATTCAATAGTGATTCATATAAACACAAGGAAGGGTTGAGTGGTCTGGGAAAATCGTACCAAACCTTTCCTGCAAAATCGGGTAGACAGAGAGCAATTTGTGATCGAGTCGGGTTAATGGGTTATGCTGTTACCCAAATTGAACTTTCTTTTATTTCCCAAACCACGTCTTTACTCCTCGCAATTCATTGACGTAAGAGTGTGAGTACTTGATTTTCTGTTTTTAATCTCCCAGAGGACGCTGGAATACTTACACCCAGATGAAAATTGCTTTGGATGGAATGAAATTAAAAATCGAGCATCCTTTCAGAAAATTCACACCATCATCTAATTCATTGCATCTTCTATTTAGGGAGGGGTGGGAAATCTGCTATTGCCCTAACCAATCATCATATGCTCCACAGTCCAAACCTTCCTTTAAAATAGTGTTCTGCAGTAGTTCACACCCCAGATTACTCAACAAGTGCTCCTTATTAAAATGGGCAGTTACCTCTACCCCCTCCCTCATGGTGCAGTCAATCCCCGATATTGGACCTGCCCATATCGTTACACATGAGAAATCATCTTATCACCGCGAGCTTGTTATTTGATTGCTTTCATCTAGCGAGAGGACCAACCGAGTTGTTTGTTCATTTCACCTTTTGGTATTTCGGTAATGAAGTCACCCCTCAGCTGCACGAGCTATACGGCGTAAGAGGGTGACTTCGTAACCAAGTTCATCTTACCCTTCAATTTAATTGGATCGAGGTAAAGACCACTTTTCACTAGATCATATCGGTAGAATATTAATTGATCCTTTTAGAACAGGTAACCATGGTAGTGTTACCCTTTAGAGAGAGATCTCTAGAGACACAAACAGGATATGATGCAATATACTCGAGATGTCAGAGACGGTTCTTTCCTCTGAGCGGAGCAGGAATTTCTGTCGATATATGTCAAACTTTTAGGAGATTAGGAGAGCTTGAATCACAATTCATTGCTGATATTATATATATTAATGAAACTTTCAAATTCTCTCTCAAACTTCTTCTCAGCTTCTATAATTCCTTAGAATCTTAGTGACAGCAAATATTGAATTATCTATTGAATTGTCTCTCAATATTTGCTGTCACTCTAACCAATTATAATTGATAACTGATAACATCGAGACCAACCAATTATAAACCCGACCTAATATGACCTGTGCACAGCCTGATTTTTGAAGGTCAATTAAGCTCCATCCCCTGATAACATATAGAGACTTGAAATTAAGTTAGAGTTTATCACGAACTCGACATGATCTACCAGTACCTAACTTCTAAATGTCAAGTCTCTATCTTCTATATCATCAGGGGAGAGATTTATGAGTATGACGGATGACCGTGTGAAATTTCGAAAAACCTAACAAGGGTCATATTGGTTCGGGATTTGGAGAACTTAGGTTATATGTTTTCCTTTTTAGAAATGCTTCCAGTGTTGAGCAGAAGCAGCGTAAATTTTTATAGAAGATTTAACCTAAACCTACCACCTACTGGCTTCCTCTAACGTAGGTTTATAATCAGTTTCTTCTATCACGAATAGTATGCCTGAAAACTGATAATTATCCTCTCCACGCAGGACGCTCGTTTCTGTGCAAACTATAACGCGTGTTTATACCCCCCCCCACGTTTCGCTAACTGTGATGTCTAGTGAAATTCTCCCTCCCCTCTCTCAATTCTCTCTTACCATGATGCATCCCCCCTCTCTCAATTCTCAAAGTATTAGATAGATCACTGCGATATACCTCGTCAACTCATATTATATTACACTATATTTAGTCAGGGCTTCTGTCAGACTTCACCATTATGTCTTGTATGGGTAGCTTGTATATAGATTTTACTGTCTTTTACTGTCTTCACATTTTGTGAATCATTGTTCTACTTTAGTAATAACACCTATGGCCAATTGGTTCAAGTGTTTATGTATTATTTTCAGCCTGCATTATTGAAAACTGAACTGCCGTCATATTCCGATATAGATTCAGTTAAACGATTTTAGCTTGTATAATACTCAACTTGCATGATAGTAGTACATAGTTTACTTTCCTTTAAATGTGTTTATCAATTGTGCATTACTAGCTGGTAGTATAATAGTATTAACCCCAAGTTCCTCTCCCTCTCCACAGGTTAATATGCTCACGTCACATAACACAACAACTCCTCCATCTCTTTGCTCCAGCACAGTGGTCAACTTTGCCGCACTAACCATGAGCGTGGTTATATTCAGCACCGGCATCTTCCTGGGTCGGAGTTTACGTCTGAAGCGCCGGTACCTAGAGTTCCTGGGCATTATTGTCCACAGCGCGGTGGCCCTATCAGCCCTCGTGGTAAGCTACCGGAACAGGTTCCACGGGGTTTGCACCATGGATTTCTTAGAGGACCACCAGAACTTGATTCCATACCTTGTCTTCTCCGTGAGTTACCGGATATCCGGACTGCTGACGTGTGTGCAGAATATCATCGCCATACTAAAGGAGAACTTTGTGATCATCCCGGATTCGGAGAGAGTGGTGGCGGTGGTGTGTACAGTTGCCATGTCCCTGGTGCTAGCCAGCACTCTGATACCGGGGTTTATGGGCAATGGAGGGTCTAACGATGCAGAGTATAGATTTGTATCAGAGAGACTACCCTGTCTCCTCCCTACCATTATATCCCTCGCGTTTGTAGTCATCACCATGATAAGGTGGACTACAGGGAGGATAAAGTGGTCCATAGGCCTCAGTATCCATTGCTCATCAGCCATGTTGTTAGTATTCATTGCACTGCTCCATGAAGTCCTTGCCGAGAACTCTCTCCTAGTCCTCTTCCTCCATCTCGCCCGATCCTGGATGATCTGCTGTATGTTCTCCTCTATACAAGTGTGCAAGTTCGTCAAGGCAGTCAGGGTATCGGTGTCTAGAGTGGCACGACCCTCAATTTACCCGGTGGCAGGAGGACGCCGCTCTCACCCCTCCGTCATCAACAATGCGAACAATATGCGACAGGTGGAGGGTGGACATGTGTTCAGTAATCTGGCCGTCACTGAAACTGCACGGAGTGAACGGTGGGATAGGAGATCGAAGAGGTCTGAGAATCAACTGGTCAACCCGATCAACCGCAGTAGTTCTACCAAACTACCGGACATTATTTCTGAAGGGTGTGAAGAAACTTTTTAATGTACGTCTTGTGTTTAAAATTTGAATGATCCCTAATTTTATTAAATAACGTATTCTTTCTGCCATTTTAACCGAGAAAAGTTTCATCCTGTCACACTTCATTAAATTTCATTCTGCTTCATATTCACATTTCTTCATTTCCCTATAACGTTCATATCATTATACTTCCATTAACATCCCATAGGTATAAGTTGTTACTCAACAAGAGATAAAGGGGTACTTATAACGCCCCTATCAATCGATCCTGACAGGCCACCTGTTGGGGTGAGAGGGAGCGATCACGGGGCCCAGCGAATTGAGGAACCCCACGTTGCACAAGGAAAGTGTGAAATGTCAAAAGGCGACCCATAGTACAATGGATTATCGAGAATCACAGTTCACAGAGTCAGTTATTGCTCAGCTGGTGACCACTATTATAAACCCAGATCGAACAACCAATCACAGCTCTTAGTCTCTCTCACTTTTTCACTTCTCCGCATCAAAAGTTTGCGAGAAGTAAAGTCTCTCATACAATGTTAGTTTTGTTCCTACTGCCCATAGCGGCAGTTATTGCTGAAGAAGTCATTTGAGCTACCGGAACAGGTTCCACGGAGTTTGCACCATGGATTTCTTAGAGGACCACCAGAACTTGATTCCATACCTTGTCTTCTCCGTGAGTTACCGGATATCCGGACTGCTGACGTGTGTGCAGAATATCATCGCCATACTAAAGGAGAACTTTGTGATCATCCCGGATTCGGAGAGAGTGGTGGCGGTGGTGTGTACAGTTGCCATGTCCCTGGTGCTAGCCAGCACTCTGATACCGGGGTTTATGGGCAATGGAGGGTCTAACGATGCAGAGTATAGATTTGTATCAGAGAGACTACCCTGTCTCCTCCCTACCATTATATCCCTCGCGTTTGTAGTCATCACCATGATAAGGTGGACTACAGGGAGGATAAAGTGGTCCATAGGCCTCAGTATCCATTGCTCATCAGCCATGTTGTTAGTATTCATTGCAATGCTTCATGAAGTCCTTGCCGAGAACTCTCTCCTAGTCCTCTTCCTCCATCTCGCCCGATCCTGTATTATCTGCTGTATGTTCTCCTCTATACAAGTTTGCAAGTTCGTCAAGGCAGTCAGGGTATCGGTGTCTAGAGTGGCACGACCCTCAATTTACCCGGTGGCAGGAGGACGCCGCTCTCACCCCTCCGTCATCAACAATGCGAACAATATGCGACAGGTGGAGGGTGGACATGTGTTCAGTAATCTGGCCGTCACTGAAACTGCACGGAGTGAACGGTGGGATAGGAGATCGAAGAGGTCTGAGAATCAACTGGTCAACCCGATCAACCGCAGTAGTTCTACCAAACTACCGGACATTATTTCTGAAGGGTGTGAAGAAACTTTTTAATGTACGTCTTGTGTTTAAAATTTGAATGATCCCTAATTTTATTAAATAACGTATTCTTTCTGCCATTTTAACCGAGAAAAGTTTCATCCTGTCACACTTCATTAAATTTCATTCTGCTTCATATTCACATTTCTTCATTTCCCTATAACGTTCATATCATTATACTTCCATTAACATCCCATAGGTATAAGTTGTTACTCAACAAGAGATAAAGGGGTACTTATAACGCCCCTATCAATCGATCCTGACAGGCCACCTGTTGGGGTGAGAGGGAGCGATCACGGGGCCCAGCGAATTGAGGAACCCCACGTTGCACAAGGAAAGTGTGAAATGTCAAAAGGCGACCCATAGTACAATGGATTATCGAGAATCACAGTTCACAGAGTCAGTTATTGCTCAGCTGGTGACCACTATTATAAACCCAGATCGAACAACCAATCACAGCTCTTAGTCTCTCTCACTTTTTCACTTCTCCGCATCAAAAGTTTGCGAGAAGTAAAGTCTCTCATACAATGTTAGTTTTGTTCCTACTGCCCATAGCGGCAGTTATTGCTGAAGAAGTCATTGTCTGCCTCCCGGGAATTAAAACCTTCGCAGCTGACGCCTCCTACGGAGACAGAAGTTATTGGCAGTGTGGGGCGGATGGAAAAGCGACACTGAAAACATGTCCAGAAGGTCAACTATACCACAGGAGATCTGGTCGGTGTAGGACGGTCGCTAAGACACACCCCGGCCTACTAAAACGGGCCACTGGTACCTCCCCAGATTTAGAGGTGCTGGAGCTGGAAAACACCAACTCCAACTCTGAAACCCTGGGAGCGATCTACAATGCAAGAACAGGAAGGTTTGTAACAGGACGGAACCTGTGGGGTGCGGAAGTGACCGATGCAAACATGATCTCACAACCACTGGTGTACTCAAATCTGGAGACGTACCAGGAGCAGGATATAGATGATCGGGTGTATCATTTGGGTGTCAAGGCAAACATGGCACTATCTCTATTGTCAGGCATGATTGCAGTTTCAGGGACAGCCGAGTACCTGAGGAACGAACAGGTACCGTGTAGCTCACATGTTGCATTTTATTTCATAAAATCGCCCTCTGTGATCTTTACTGCTACTTGTTAACCAATTTTGTCGTAATTCATGATATGATGCAAAGACGCCCACGATGAATTTCTTAAAGAATTATAACCGTTGTTTAAATAATTAAACTAACGTCATGTAGTAGGTCCGCTAAATAATAAAATTTCAGGTGAAAAGCGAAGCAGCAGCAGTGGTAATGAAATACACCTCAACCCGTGTCTCGGAAACTATGCCCTTGACCACACCCATAACCCACAAGGGTATCTGTGAGATGGCTGCTGAAGAAGGTGGGCCCACCCACGTCGTGAGCTCCCTAACCAGGGGACTTAGAGCATTCCTAAAGTTCAAGAAGTCTCTGTCGCTAGTGGACAGCAAGGAGGATATTGGTGGACGGTTGGCGATCTCTATCAATAGTATCCCGGGATTTGCCTTTAGTGGGTCGGCCTGGGTCAACATCAACGGCACTGAGGTATGTGTGGGGCAGTGTACGTAGTTAGTAACGAGTTTAGAGAAAGTGTTAGTAGAAACTAGAACCGTGTCTACTGCTATAGTAGTGAGCAGCAGCACTGAGTCGTGCACATTGTTACCTTTCTCACATGATTCTTCAATCACTCCAAAATTCATAAAATCCCCTACTATACTGCTCAATCTGCGTGAAAAATATCTTGAAGTAAAACTAGGCGTTTTCAAACTTTGTTCCAAATTAGGGATAAGTTTACTGGTCTAAACTGCATTGCAATTGGTTGATAACACTTCAAGAAGCTGAGATACTATACGTTTTAATGTTTTGTAGGGCTCTTCACCATGTTATTCACCCTGTTATTTACTCTAGGTCAAGAACCTGGTTGGTGTGACAGTGACTTACTACGGAGACGCGACCATCAGTAACCCAACCAGCTATCTGGCCGCTGTTCAAGCTTTTGAGGATATCCAAGCGAAAGCGCCAACGTCCTCAAAAACAGTCAGGTGATTGGGATAACTGTTTCTATCAGGGGAAGTATTGGTAACGAAGTTACCCCTCTGTAGGGCATTGCAAAAGTAAGGCACGTCTTAGCGTGCCCGCAATGTAGGGGGAACTGCGTTACCAAGGGAAACTAGTATTCTAGATCACAAAATATGATGCTAATTATATATGTATCCTGTTACTGAAAACCAAACTGATTATTACACTTTAGTGGAACAGTACACGTCATGTTAGCTTTCTTGGTGCATTAGGTAATTTCTACTACATCATAGATTTCCGATTCAGGCACTTGTTAACCTGTCAGTTTCAAGTCTGTAACTGATGTTTTGAAAAAAAAATTGCAGTTTATGGTCAAAATAACTGCATCTAAGCAGATGATGCAGATCTGTAGTGTTGAGTAAAATCTGTCAGGAAGTCGAGCCGCATGATCTGACATATGAGAACAAGACATCATGACATAATAGTGTACCATGAAATAGTTCAAGAGTGCATCACATCCAAAAGCACACTCTTTGATGTGATGCACTTTTTACGGTACATCATGACATCATCATGACATATCATGTGTTTCAGGTATCAACTAGTGCCACTGAGTTATCTGTGTACTTCTGATGTAAAACAACTGAAGGAGATTCAGGATAATCTTGTTGTAACGGCATCAAAAACACTGGTCAGTATCCCCTGTAGCTATCCTTTCTTCCTAACTGACTCTTGTCTACGATTCTTGTCTCTGAGCAAGGCCAAGAGCAGGTCTGTCTAGACAAGAATCGTTGGCAAGAGAAAAAGTGGGTTTAAATATATGACGAAAAGTACTCTGTGCACTGTGCAGGTTGCTATTTACCACATCAAAGATAGTTATTTATATAACTGAGTACCTTTGAGTACAACTCACATCTTGTAACCTAGGTTGAGTTGGATAAGATCAAAGAGAAAACTGAGATTCTACGAAACTCGTTGGCATCCCAAACGGTTTCCACGATCAAAGCGGTGCTGACCACATTTAGTAACAAGCTGCAGGTCTTCACGGACGAGAGCCGGCACCTGTGTGTGGGGATCACACCAGGTGCCTATGTCACCAAATCACAAAATATATATGTATCCTGTTACTAAAAACCAAACTGATTATTACACTTTATGTGGAACAGTACACGTCATGTTAGCTTTCTTGGTGCATTAGGTAATTTCTACTACATCATAGATTTCCGATTCAGGCACTTGTTAACCTGTCAGTTTCAAGTCTGTAACTGATTTTATGAAAAAAAAAATTGCAGTTTATGGTCAAAATAACTGCATCTAAGCAGATGATGCAGATCTGTAGTGTTGAGTAAAATCTGTCAGGAAGTCGAGCCGCATGATCTGACATATGAGAACAAGACATCATGACATAATAGTGTACCATGAAATAGTTCAAGAGTCCATCACATCCAAGAGCACACTCTTTGATGTGATGCACTTTTTACGGTACATCATGACATCATTATGACATATCATGTGTTTCAGGTATCAACTAGTGCCACTGAGTTATCTGTGTACTTCTGATGTAAAACAACTGAAGGAGATTCAGGATAATCTTGTTGTAACGGCATCAAAAACACTGGTCAGTATCCCCTGTAGCTATCCTTTCTTCCTAACTGACTCTTGTCTACGATTCTTGTCTCTGAGCAAGGCCAAGAGCAGGTCTGTCTAGACAAGAATCGTTGGCAAGAGAAAAAGTGGGTTTAAATATATGACGAAAAGTACTCTGTGCACTGTGCAGGTTGCTATTTACCACATCAAAGATAGTTATTTATAACTGAGTACCTTTGAGTACAACTCACATCTTGTAACCTAGGTTGAGTTGGATAAGATCAAAGAGAAAACTGAGATTCTACGAAACTCGTTGGCATCCCAAACGGTTTCCACGATCAAAGCGGTGCTGACCACATTTAGTAACAAGCTGCAGGTCTTCACGGACGACTACAAAGCCTCAATCAGAGAACAGGTATAGTAGTTCGACCCTGTCATACCACGCCCTGGGTTTGAGCAAAACTATCAAATAGTAACACCTGCACATAAAATATAACTTTTGATCTACGTTAACCCTAGGGGCTTTGGTATAATTGCCACTACAGAAATAGTTTCTAATTCCCCCACAATAACAAATCATATAATATCTCCCATTTCCAGCTTCTCCTGCTATCGTCGGGCAGCAGTGAGATCGCACTGATCAAACTGATCCACGGTTACCAATCCTCTGCGTTCTCCTACAACAAAGCCAGCCTATTTCTGGAGGTTCGATCAAGGGAAATTTCCACGATCAACCTTGTCCTGGCGATGGTGAGGGATCGGAAAACATTTGCTATCTCCTCAAGCAATGACGATATCTCATACCTCTACAAATACAAGTTTGTGAGAGAAGGGGTCAGATAGATTAAACTTGCATGGATGTTTGAGTAGGGACTTATTTTCACACCAACGGAATTATTTTCTATCCTTTCTACTTTCAGGTACGCTGTTTTCTTTGTTTTGAACATTCTGCCTGAAGATAACATCGCAGATAGATTTATTGAGACTAAAGAGGTAAAATATTTAAGTTAATATCAAAACCCCAAATGTATAATAACCTGTCATATTTGTCGTTGTGCCATTACTTTTCTGGGAAACGCCAAAAAATGATCGAGACTATTATAAAGTATATCGAGCGCTTCTATAATTGTATCCAGGTACTGTTCCCAAGATCGCCTTCCAATGACTTTATTATCTACTGCAGGTACCAGATGAATCGGGTGCGTGGTACAATTCCCCAGCGTCAGTAGGGCTCGTTGGTAACCGGTTAAGGCAGTTTATTGCATTCGCAAAAACAAACAAGAAAAGCCGAAAGCATGGATTTATAGTGTCAATCAAGAAGATGAAGAATGGAAAGGTACGTGTTTCTACGTTACTATATTTTCTTTGATTATTATTCATACATTATGTAGTATTTTCTAACTAACCTTAGTCATAACCTGGATAAAACGTTCCCAGCAATCGGTGTACTCAAAGTTTTATCGGCCCGAAGTTGATCTAGAGGAAATGGAACTCCCCTTCCCTCCACCTTCTTCCCCTCCAACACCGGTAAACCAAACGAAATTCTAATTGTGTTCGGATATTTAAATACGCCCAGATTTGTAGGCCGATTCCTGGAATTTCAAAAACATACTCTAACGTCGTCTATCCCACAATCAGGTTTGCTCGCCTCGTTTTGAAGGATTCAATCTGGACACGGCTGCCACAACAAACCCAAACGTCACCCTACACTACGTAAAGGCTCAGCGGTATGAAAACAAAAACGAGCAGACGACGATTGTGGATAAACAAAACCCAAGCACGAAAGATGTAATCTCTATTCGGGGTCTCAAACCTGCTTCGGAGTATAACATTTCAACCGCATACAAGGTTTGACCAACTTCAAATCACTAAACTGCACAGCCAATATTATTTGTATCTTTGTTTTAATTACATATATTCTGTAACTTTATTTGTAAATTGCCAATATATCATCACATTTCAGGTGTTTGACATTGATACATTCCCCGATGCTGGAACAAGTCCCTGGACTTCACTCGTATCCTGCTGGACCGCACCCTCGACTACTCTTGATGTTGCAGTTACCAAGATCACATACAACTCTTTCACTGTGTCCATCGGAAAACCGGAGAAAATGGTCGAAGGACCACTGAAATACAAGGTTTGTTAAATAATGGGCTTTCTGTTTCAAATTATTCAGTTCTTTGGGAGATTCACTGGATTTTTAAAGTCCATATAACTCGGTACCACATACTGAATCTAATACAGGTTATAGTTACTAAAGATGGTACGGAGGATATTTTACACTACTCGAGAGATAGTCCTGGTGCCCTTGTGATTGGTGGACTCGCACCTGCAACCCTCTACCATATCTCTGCTTGGACGGAAAAGGGAAAGAGCAGGAGTGCTGTCACAACCATCAAGTTCGCTACCTCGCTGTCTCACATTCCTTTCCCCGAGGTAAAATGCATTTGCTGCCGCTAAGAGTAGGTTAGGCAGTGTGCCACATGACATATTATATCAAATCTGGACTTGCCAGAACAATACTCTGACCACAGATGTCAAACTCTCCACAAATAATCATAATAGGGTCAGGGCCAATGCTCTGACCGATCTGGACCGATCTCTAATATATCCGTGTCTTCCATTCACATAGGTATACAAGGTGACCCAAACTGAAGTTCAGTTAATAGCCAGGCTGAGCCTTTTGGACCTCGCACCTGGACTTATCCCGACTTCTCTTACTGCTTTCGTTCACCAACTGAATAGCAGGGGACAGGTCATTTCTGGGACTGAATTCGTCGACAAAACCGTGATTAAGGTAATACAGAAACTTGAGTGCAGTTTAACGTTTCCTTGCTCGGCCTCGCTTTGCATTTGTCGACAGTAACTGTTCAGTATTGTTTAACTATTACTTCCCCATTCTACCAACTTGCTATAAAATAGTTCTCTTTCACTCTCTCTGCAATGTGCTGCAATGGATTATTTTCACAGTCAGAGCATTGGACTGACAGTAATTTTCAGTCAGGTGATGCAGGACGAGATGTGATTGCGAAGATTTCAAATGTCAAGCCTGGAAAAACATATGCCATCGTCCTTCAACTAACGGTAGAAAATTAGTTGATTTCACTTCGCTATTGAACTTTATATAAAAATGTTCCACCAAATAAATTTAAAAAAAGAACTCTGTGAAAAATAACATCTTTAAACTTCAGACGGAGTACGACGGAGTTCCGCTAAAATCTGATAAGTCTGATGAAGTTCAAGTAACAACCCCATTGGGTGGCAGCGAGGCAGATAAGGTGAAAGAAGAGATTGATATTGTCAAGGAAGATGTTGCAGACCGTATAAATGCCATTGAGAGGGATGTAAAGAAGGAAGGGGCTGCTATCGATAATATCGACCTTTCCGGGTTGGATTCTGTGACAGAATTTGAAGCATTTGACACGGAGTTGTCACGCAATCTCACCATTCAAAGCAGTATTCTCCAAGGTAAATTGTGAAACCATGCCACATTCTATGGATGTTCTAGCTAATAAAATTTAGTATGTGATTGAAAATGACTAAGTAATGTTCAAATAAAATCACGAACGACACATTTTCTCTCCTTTCTAGCGTCCCTAAGGAGATCGTGTATTGCGGAGGGTCAGTTGTTCTTCCAGAGTGATGCAGTTAAAACGCCTGGCTCTTCCATCTTCGATTGTTCTTCAAAGTGCACCGCAAGGAAAGGGTCTTGTGAGAGTGCTACCTACGATTCAATGAGGAAGGTGTGTCTCCTTAACTCCAAACGAAGGGGCCAGATTGTGCACGCTAAATCGTTCCAGACTTCAATCAACAACGTCTGTAACGGTAAGT
>AVPN01000912.1:0-11864 GCA_000695325.1 Pleurobrachia bachei
GAGAGAGAGAGAGAGAGAGAGAGGGAGGGAGAGAGAGGGGGGAGGAGGAGAATTTATCTGGCCAAGCAATTGTCTAAATTGCCGCTAGTCTTTCGCCATCGCCACTTCTAACACGCACGCTGAGCTGTATTATAATACATACTGGCCGAGCTAATTCTATGGCTGTGAAGGAACTAAACTGACAACTATTATATACAGTACAGTCGAACCCCGATTTACCGAGCAAAACCCTTTCCCCAAGCATCCCGGAAAATCGGGGTCCGACTGTATACACTTTATTTTACCATCACAAATAACCGTTTCAGGGAGGATAGCGGTGATGAGCCGCCAGCCGATCATTACTACTCAAAACTAAACTACTTCGCGAACCATCTTTACATCAACGACGAATACAAATTCATGTACCTCGCCGTGCCTAAGGTAATTTAAAAAGCCCTAAAATGGGTTCTCTTGGTCAGCGAAGAAATATTTCTTGGTAAGAATAAGGTTTAAGACAAATAACCTCAAGTTCCTAGAATATATACGAGCATATTATTTCAACTCGCCTCGAAGGGCTCGAGCTGCTTCGAGCTGCTTCAAGCCTTCAGGTCACAAAGCACATGATGTGAGAATTATTAGGTCATTCGGTATTGATCTGGACAGGTATGTTTGTGAGAGAACGGAGCCAGATAGAGCCAAGCGACCTGTTCTAGCGTCTTCCTTGGACATTTTAAGGTTGGACTAAGGTAGTGGGAACATTTTTCAGCCCGCAGTATTACCTCACGAGCAATATGTTTCAATGCTTCTCTAGCTGCCGCTTGATGCAAGAAAAAACTGTGGCACTACGGATGATAGAAAATGCCATGGCATTTTCTCTATTGGGGACAGATGATCGGTTTGACCGATGTTCCTCAATCAATTTTTAAACCTGAATCCAATGCCACCATAATTGAAGCGTTTAAATTCCATCTTAACCCTCAAAAATTGGCTTTTTGCCAAAATTGCGTTTTACGCACTAAATGCCCATTTTGGTACGTTCTAAACGTCTAGATGACTTGAATCCAACGTTAAATGTTAGCTAATACAATTGTCTAGGTCCTACTTGAGTTTTATTACCATCGGTCAATGGATACCTAGCCTGTGGCGGCTTTTTTCAACATGTGAAAAAAGTGTAAAAATCCAGGTTTTCAAAATCTAACGAAGATCGCTTCCAGATGCCAGAAATTTTATCGAAACAGTTCAGAAAGGTTTATGGAATATCTCAAGCCATTTAATAAGCAACATAGAGGGTTAAAAACTTTCCAAAATATCCGGAAATTGGTCATAATGGTCCAAAATTGAGTCGAAAGTTAGCATCAAGCGGCAGCCAGAGTAATGTTACAAATAATTGCCTGTGAGACCATAAAGCAAATATGCAAAGGCTCCCACCATCCCAGTCCAATCCAAAAATGTCCAAGGAAGACGCTGGGACTGGTCGCTTGGCTCTATCTTGTTTCGTTCTCTCACAAACATACCTGTCCAGATCAATACCGAATGACCTAATATCTGCGATGTGGGTCACGCACTATCTGTACTAATTAAATTCCCAACATGAACTTCCTAGCCTCAGTAGTAAAGCTACTCCCCCGATACTGCTTTGCAGGTACGCTGCTTCAGCAGGCATACAGAGAATATCTGGTAAATAACAGAGATCTAAAACAAACCGCCAATATTTTTCAATCTCTATTTTTCAATCCCAACTCCACTAAGTTTCAACCATCACCGTCTAGCATTTTCCAGTCCCACTTTCCCTAATTCTGATCTCTCTCTCTCTCTCTCGTTCTCTCTAAGAGAGATAGAAATAGCTGCGATATAGGTCACGCAATATCTGCACTAATTAAATTCCCAACATGAACGTCCTAGCCTCAGGAGTAAAGCTACTCCCCCGATACTGCTTTGCAGGTACGATGCTTCGGCAGGCATACAGAGAATATCTGGTAAATAACAGAGATCTAAAACAAACCGCCAATATTTTTCAATCTCTACTTTTCAATCCCAACTCCAATATTTTTCAACCATCACCGTCTAGCATTTTCCAGTCCCACGGTCTCTAATTCTGATCTCTCTCTTTCTCTCTAAGAGAGATAGAAATAGCTGCGATATAGGTCACGCAATATCTGCACTAATTAAATTCCCAACATGAACGTCCTAGCCTCAGGAGTAAAGCGACGCCCCCGATACTGCTTTGCAGGTACGCGGCGTCGGCAGGCATACAGAGAATATCTGGTAAATAACAGAGATCTAAAACAAACCGCCAATATTTTTCAATCTCTACTTTTCAATCCCAACTCCAATATTTTTCAACCATCACCGTCTAGCATTTTCCAGTCCCACGGTCTCTAATTCTGATCTCTCTCTTTCTCTCTAAGAGAGATAGAAATAGCTGCGATATAGGTCACGCACTATCTGCACTAATTAAATTCCCAACATGAACTTCCTAGCCTCAGGAGTAAAGCTACTCCCCCGATACTGCTTGGCAGGTACGCTGCTTCGGCAGGCATACAGAAAATATCTGGTAAATAACAGAGATCTAAATCAAAAACAAACCGCCAATATTTTTCAATCTCTACTCTTGGTCAGCGAAGAAATATTTCTTGGTAAGAATAAGGTTTAAGACAAATAACCTCAAGTTCCTAGAATATATACGAGCATATTATTTCAACTCGCCTCGAAGGGCTCGAGCTGCTTCGAGCTGCTTCAAGCCTTCAGGTCACAAAGCACATGATGTGAGAATTATTAGGTCATTCGGTATTGATCTGGACAGGTATGTTTGTGAGAGAACGGAGCCAGATAGAGCCAAGCGACCTGTTCTAGCGTCTTCCTTGGACATTTTAAGGTTGGACTAAGGTAGTGGGAACATTTTTCAGCCCGCAGTATTACCTCACGAGCAATATGTTTCAATGCTTCTCTAGCTGCCGCTTGATGCAAGAAAAAACTGTGGCACTACGGATGATAGAAAATGCCATGGCATTTTCTCTATTGGGGACAGATGATCGGTTTGACCGATGTTCCTCAATCAATTTTTAAACCTGAATCCAATGCCACCATAATTGAAGCGTTTAAATTCCATCTTAACCCTCAAAAATTGGCTTTTTGCCAAAATTGCGTTTTACGCACTAAATGCCCATTTTGGTACGTTCTAAACGTCTAGATGACTTGAATCCAACGTTAAATGTTAGCTAATACAATTGTCTAGGTCCTACTTGAGTTTTATTACCATCGGTCAATGGATACCTAGCCTGTGGCGGCTTTTTTCAACATGTGAAAAAAGTGTAAAAATCCAGGTTTTCAAAATCTAACGAAGATCGCTTCCAGATGCCAGAAATTTTATCGAAACAGTTCAGAAAGGTTTATGGAATATCTCAAGCCATTTAATAAGCAACATAGAGGGTTAAAAACTTTCCAAAATATCCGGAAATTGGTCATAATGGTCCAAAATTGAGTCGAAAGTTAGCATCAAGCGGCAGCCAGAGTAATGTTACAAATAATTGCCTGTGAGACCATAAAGCAAATATGCAAAGGCTCCCACCATCCCAGTCCAATCCAAAAATGTCCAAGGAAGACGCTGGGACTGGTCGCTTGGCTCTATCTTGTTTCGTTCTCTCACAAACATACCTGTCCAGATCAATACCGAATGACCTAATATAACCATGTAGTTCTACTCCCCCGATATCCTTTATATTGACCGGTGCTTGTAGTGAGAATACGCTATCGGTTCAACACGGTATATAATATGGGAATATTAAACCAAATAATTTGTCGATAGCCGATATAATATACTAGACGGGGAAGTAGTAATGCATCCGATCATATTGTGCTAGCGGTCTATAATATGAATCAGTCACTAAACGCACTGAATAATATATACGCTACAATATGTTTTCTGTTTGATCGAGGGGGGATCACGCTACTATATGCTATTTTCTCTGTTTGATCCTTTTAGTTTTATTAAACCCACTCACGATGCTGAGGACCCTATGCATATATCCCGGGGGCTGATTCCACGAACTAGTTCGATTGGGTGGGGGGAGGGAACAGACAATTGGTAATTCTTTGAAGGGCCAATCCAGGAATAGGATTAACGGGGGATCAGGGAATTATCTGACAACCCCCGATATTATATAGATCCACAAACCATGAGCCATCCCTTTGTTTGGTTTGGATTGGTTCGACTGTTATACCTCGCATGACTGCCGAAGGCGCCTGGCTCAAGTAGTACTGCTGTATCGTCACACGTGCCATCCCTTTCAGGTTTCCATGAGCCATCTATAAATCCCATTGTTTGTTGCAGGTTGCATGTAGTAACTGGAAGAAGTTGATGCTGCAGCTCCGAAATGTCACTGATGAGGGAACCCTGGCCTGGCCTCACGACTTTGGCAAACACAAACGGCTGGTAAAATAGTTAATTTTGAGTACATTCTATTTTTTTGGGCTTCATCATCGCGATAGCGCAAGTTGTGTACACGCTTTTACTAAAATTGTATTGTGTGCGCCATGCGGTAACCATTTTACATACTACTGTTTTTTATATTCTATTCTATTCTGCTTAAACTGAATAATCAGATTTCAATAAACTAATCATTATAGGTTGACTTACCGAGGGAAGAGTGGAAAGCAGCATTACAAGATTACGGATATTTCAAATTCTTATTTGTAAGGAACCCCTGGACTCGCCTGGTGAGTGGGCTCCTTATAAGGACACAAAACAAAGTCCAAAAAGGACCAAATTTGGGCATATTCAATTTGGGCAAGTATTAATCAAAGAATGGACAAAGTTAGAAATGGACAACTTTCACCTGCAGGTGAGCGCATATGTGGATCGCTTTACAAGACATGATAAGTGGTGGTATGGGTACATTCAGAAGTAAGTAGACATGCTACTAAACAAGGGGTCCATTAAGTTCAGACAGCTCAGCTGCTGGTCCTCGTGCTACGTGCAGTACACCCTTTTTTTTCTCAAAAACAGAACCAAGAATATTGGCATGATCAACAGTGACGTGTTACGAGGGCATTGATCATAATTATCACGGCTGAGATATACTGTAACTATACTGTAATTATAAGAGTACCTATAACTACAGTACATTTCATAGCAGTTCAAGATAAAGCATCATTGCGTCTTAATTAATTAATTACATAATGACGTAATATTGCGATCAAATTTTAGAATGGGAGGCCATAATTATTGTACTTGACAACAGCTGTATGATAGACTTGGGCTATTGTAATGAGTTTTACATAAACAGATGGGAGAGGAGGCCGGGGGAAAACGGTATGAAGATAGGGAGACAGATAGAAAGAAAGGGCGAGAGAGAGACTCTCTCTCTCTCTCTCTCTCTCTCTCTCTCTCTCTCTCTGAGATAGAAAAAGATGGATAGAGAGAGACAGATAGAGAGAGAGACAGACAGACAGAAATAGGTTTAATATGATGACTGCAACATCTACATAATCAGATTGTACTGTTACAAACTCACAAGTGTGTTACAAGTGCATGACATCCTATAGGCAATGACGCAAAAGAGACAGTGATAGCAACAGACAGGGAGAGAGATAGAGATAGAGAGAAATAGAGAGGGATAGAGAGATTGAGAGAAAGAGAGAGAGAGAGAGAGAGAGAGAGAGAGAGAGAGAGAGAGAGAGAGAGAAGGGATTCCATACTAACAATTCCGGCTCATTCTCGACCGATAATACATTCAAATAAATTATGAGTCTACTTTCTGATCTTGACATTTGGTACGTGTCTCGATTATATGTTTCCTAATTCCTGCTCTCTTTTTGGATGCCAGCTTTGAACACGTGCGACGTCGGATCATCTGATTATCTGACGCTTTGTAAGCTCTGACACGGCTGTGTACAATGTACTTTGTACACTGTACACTGTACATTATACTGCAAATAATTTTAGTAGTTCGCTCCAATAATGGAGTAGACACCTATTTGTGACTTGTGAGATCGAACTATGTCTGTGCGACTTCGATCTCGTCACCAAAACTACCAGTTGTCTGTTGTAATCCATACCCAATAATCTCTATATATATCCAATAATCTACCTATCCATTTCAGGACGGAGGGAAAACGAATGATCCAGAGGTACAGAGCGGGTGCGGGGGTGGATGAAATTGCTGCAGGAGCCGATGTACGGTTTCCAGAGTTTGTCCAGGATATACTGGCACACCAGGACAAATCACCAGACAACTTCACCGCTACGGTAAGTGTTTTATAGACTGTTCAGTCACTTCGATTCACCCGACCCCGGTATTATGACCCCCCCTTTCCCCGACCCCCTCGAACGCAAAGGGAGTTACTGTGTATGCAAATGCCCAGAATGAGCTGCCTCCATCCTCTTGTTATAGAGGGTGGAGCACTTGTCAAAACAGGTTGTCTCACAAAACACTGTACTCTCCAGGCGGAACGTAGCGTGCGTGACCTTACAATTGCAGTATCATGACAACTCATCTTTCACCGCGTTAGAAAACTACAGGCAATGACTTCGGAATGAACAAGTTATGAGCCGCACAGTAATATTTAAATCATTTATACTTCCGAAGACTTTCTAGAACGTCTATAATAGTTATTTACATGACAGTAAGCTTCCTAAAAGCATATATATATCGGATACTTATTTGGTTATACAGTTTAGGCAGAGCCTGCCCCCTCTCTTATCCTAGCTAAGTAGCGCCTCTATGAGAGTCCAGAGACGCCCTCAGAGAGGGAGAGAAATCGTGTGGGTACCATATTTGACCTGCTCTCAGAGAGCTGGGTTATAAACATTAATGTCAGGAGCAACTGTGAACTACTAAACTGCACACAATTCACTTCAACACACATATAGCACCTCGCTTGATCTACCACATATAGCACCTCGCTTGATCCCTAGACGTACCACCACCAAGATCAGCTAGATGATGATTCACCCCTGTCTCTCTCTGATGATGATTCACCCCTGTCCTGTCTTCTGTGTAATTGGTGGACTCATGAATATAGTTATAGAGTTATGTGTGCTGTATGGAGCTTATATATATGAGAGCTAGCTACCTGATCCAAATTCCAGGGTAATTTACATCTAAAGAGGGGGCGAGGGTGCAGTCCACTTCTCACTAATTTCTAGAAGTAGTTAGTTACCATTATATACCCGTTTACTAAATTGTGTGGATATATTATATAGGCACTGCCTATTAGGCAGCTCAAATAGAAGAGGATCTGTGTGTGAAGCAAGAGATTATGATTATCGACTATAACACCCATCCAGAATCAATTACCCTCCCCCAATTAACTCCCAGTACTGAGTACTACTCTCCCATAATTGACTTGCTCAGAGTTCTAACCATCTTGTACAGCCCCAGCTAAGTCTTTACACTTCTCCTAAACACACAGCTCATATTATATAGTGACTAGAAAGCCCGGGCTTGTTGCACGCTAGTGTTGCAAGCTCGGGCTAGCCCGTTAAAGTAGGGCATTCTCCCACTTAACCCTGATAAAGTCATCTATTAGGATTACTCGGTTTGAATTTGGGTCGGTTTGGGTCCCGGTGGATGTGGTTGCGGGATTCTGTGCCTGGGATGGATGATCTACCGAAATCTGTTAACTCTTGTCAATCATTGGGTGAATTCAAAGCGGAGCTGGGGAAGTTCCTAAACACCTTCAATGACTGTCCCCCCACTAGGGGATACCCGGTACTCCCTAACAATCTCACTCCGGCATGTCTAATATCTGTGTAGGCTGGATTGGAGTAACGTTTAAATAATTTTTGGGGGACCCACTATGGGAAGCCCTTTTTATTGTATAAAACTATCTATTTGTAAACCTTTGTAAACGTCTAATAGAAGCTTCTATAGTTATTTACATGACAGTAAGCTTCCTAAAAGTAAACATCGGATACTTATTTGGTTATACAGTTTAGGCAGAGCCTGCCCCCTCTCTTATCCTAGCTAAGTAGCGGTCTCAGAGAAAATAGAAGGAGGCAGAGAGCTAGAGGCCCTCAGAGAGGGATAAATCGTGTGGGTACCATATTTGACCTGCTCTCAGAGAGCTGGGTTACAAACATTAAACAGCAACTGTGAACTACTAAACTGCATACAATTCACTTCAACACACATAGCACCTCGCTTGATTCTAGCACACATAGCACCTCGCTTGATCTCTAGACGTACCACTGCACCAAGCGGCAAGCTAGATGATGATTCACCACCACAAGATATAAGCTAGATGATGATTCTGTCCTGTCCTGTCTCCTGTGTAATTGGTGGACTCATGAATATAGTTAAAGAGTCATGTGTGCTGTATGGAGCTCAACCTTATATAATATGGGCTAGCTATCTGATCCAAATTCCAGGGTAATTTACATCTAAAGAGGGGAGCGAGGGTGCAGTCCACTTCTCACTAATTTCTAGAAGTAGTTAGTTGCCATTATATACCCGTTTACCTAATCGTGTGGATATAGGCAGCAGCTAAACATAGAAGAAGAGGATCTGTGTGTGAAGCAAGCCGATATGTTAAATCGACTATAACACCCATCCAGAATCAATTGCCCCTCACCCAAATCACTGAGTACTCTCCCATAATTGATTTGCCGAGAGTTCAAACCATCTTGTAAAGCCCCAGCTACTAAGCCAAAGTCACTTCCCCTAACACACATATCATAGTGATAATAGCAACCCCCTCTATTTTTTGCAGAATCTCATAGAGCACGCTCTGAATGCGGCTTGAGCCAAAAAACTGATACCATCTTTCTCCCAGAATTTGAATGAACATTGGAATCCTGAGTTCTACATAGCTGGATTGTGCCATCCCTGGGTGGACTTTGACCTTATTGCACGGTAAGTGTAACTGTATTTGACCTTACTGCACGGTAAGTATAACTGTATTTGATCAGTGAGACTATACTTCAACAATAACGTGACAGCGTGTTATAAGAACTAAATAAATGGCTAAAATTAAGTAAGCACTCGATCGTAGGGCAAAACTTTTTGTGGTGTACAAAACTTAAAAAGGGGCTAGATAAAGCTGTACACATTCAGATAGTAACATAACTGTTCAGCTAGTTCACACGAACATTATGTACCCCATAACCATCAGCGAAAACACTGACCTCAATCACAGCTGTCGCCTGTCGTAGAGAGAGAGAGAGAGATAGTGGAGATAGGGAAAGAGAGGGACAGAGAGAGATAAAAACAGAGACAGTGAGATAGACTGAAACAGTGACACAGATGGAGAGACAGATCCGAGAGACAGGGGACTGGGAGAGAATGAGGCAGACAGACAGAGAGAGTAGAGACAGAGAGACAGACAGAGAGAGAATGAATGCAATGTGTGTTTATCAGGCACACAACATATTCAGATCACATTAGACAGATCATTGGGAAGAGAAAACCCCGACATAATGGGGTGTCGATATGTTGCATTTCGGGACATACATAAGTCATGTATCAGGGCTAAAAACTAAATAGTTTCAATCAAATTCTCATTGAGAATATGGCTATAAAAGAGCGATTTAGCTGTAGACAATGTTTCATTTTATGTAGAGTTTACTATTTCATCAGTATTGATATCTAATAATCTGTCTACTATAATTGATTAATGATTCACTGATCATGGCATTTCAATATCTAGGTACGAGGACCTAGACACGGCGTCGGTTCACATTTTCGACAAGGTCGGTCTACCTCCCCAGTACGAGACCTTCCCGAGACCATCTAGAAACAGTTCAACCGTCAAAAGAGCAGTAAGTAGGAACTCTTTGAACTCTTTGTATTCGCTTTCTGTATTCGTTTTCAGTTTTCAGTTTTCAGTTCTCCTCCCTCGCTCTCTCTCCCTCTGGCCTCTATTATATCTCCCCTCTCGCTCTCTCTGTCTCTCTCTCTGTCTCTCTCTGTACTATTTCCAAGTGTCAGGACATGTCTGGGAGGTTTCAAAACTCTTTTTCTAAACACCAGCCACACCTTGAACCATGAGCCTATTGTCGGACCCCGATATACCGGGCAAAACCCCTCCTCCCGAGTACCCCGGTAAATCGGGGTCCGACTGTATACTGACAGGTTGTTAACACGTTAACTTGTTTAAACGAACAACTCTTTTTCATGCAAACTGAGTGAGAGGTTCATTAAATATAGCGAGACAGTGGAAATTCCATGCTAACTATACCCCACATTGGATAACGACCGGAGGGGGAATATACTCGAGACTGTAAACCAAATTTGAGCAAATTAAAAGACGAGGTATATATGACGTAGTTGTCGTCTAAGAAGAGAAAATTCTCCCCCCGCCAAAGCACGCAAGCAAGCTAATAAAGCTCTCAAGTCACAATCTGGGAGACAGGGCCTGTCTCGAGACGCGAACCAAAAGCAGCAAGCAAAAACAGTAAACAGATGATAAAGTTCTAAAATAAAACTTTTTGCTCTAAAGTCTCCTATTTTGTTCAAAGCCATTGATTTTATCGGGAAAAAGGGGGTCAAGAGCTAGGTAGGCAGGCAGTATCCTCGAGAAGCGTACAAAATCAAGAACAAACCGAAGTGGCGGGACGATCAGTGTACTATCTCACACACACGCGACCACTGTGTGTTATACATGACGCGCAGCGTGCTAATCTGTGCGCTGACAAGGAACAGCTCAACAGCTGGCAAGGAACAGCTCAATATCAAATCATATTTGATCATTTTACAAGGTTTGAAGTTAGACTTGGTAATTCTATTCGGGGTCCTTCTATAACTCTTTATTCTAGAAGAGTAGAAGTACCAAGTTAAAGTCAGCCATGTCTAATCTTATTGAGTAAGGCTCAACAAGCCATGTCGTAATTTGCTCTAACGGCCGCCACCCTTATATTGTGACATCTTCCAAGTTAGAAGATGTCACAATTTATGGGTTAATTGCATTCTCAGTCTAGCCTAAAATCGTAAACAGCTTCACTGTTTACTTGTAGAACCCCCAAAAAAGATTTGACTGCATCTGCCCCAACATTTTTAGGGATCTGTCAAAGCTGTTCCAACACTGCAACAGTGATCACAGCAGTATATCTCTCAGTTTTCTTTCTCCTAAGTTGCATAGATTCAATCCCGGCCCTAGCTAGTTGTTTCTTTCCTAGTCCTAATCTTGATCACATATCCTGATAATGACATCCTGATGATAACGAGTTCTCTCTCTCTCCCAGGTTATAGAGCTGGCCCTGCTGGATGACGGATTATTGGGAAGTTTAAAGAGGCAACTCCAACCTGATATGGACATGTTGGGTTACAGTGTTCCTCTACAACTTCAACACATCCTTAGCAACAGAAACGCTTAATTATACACCGTCCTTAGCAACAGAAACACTTAATTATACACTCTTCCTCTACAATGCAACTTCAACATGTTCTTAGCAACACGAGGAACACTTAACTACACTGTCCTTAGGAACAGAAACACTTAATTATGCGGGCCTATAATTAGTTGGGTAACCAAACTCTGCTTAAGTACTTGATAGTAACCATGGTAACGTGGAAAGTGGACAGTTACTTTGCGAGGCCTCAAACAATTATCACAGCCATTGGCTGGCACAAATATACACGGTGTTCATTTTGGATCTTTACAAGCCTTGGGCTTCACCCAGAAAAAAGTTGTCAATATTATGTCATGAAACTTCATACCTGGACTATTCTATACCCTCATTCAAGGTTCCTGGGGTTTTCGGAACTCTAGCACCCTGGGAAGTGTGCTTTTGGCATCAAAACTACCAGAAGGAATTTTTTGCTGATGCTGAGACTCTGCTAAAATGTTTTTTGGGTATTTTCTATGTAAATTCCAAAGTTTCATGATGATTGGATGTGTTTTTCGGACTCAAAATTTCGAAAAAAGGGGCTGGAAAGGCTCGAAAA
>AVPN01000914.1:8705-23721 GCA_000695325.1 Pleurobrachia bachei
AACCTGTGGATCTATAGAAGTCAGATGATGTGTCGTACTGCTTGATAAACTTCAACTTATCCACAATATCTCCCTGCTTTGTTTGAGCACATTCGCCATTTGAACTGTCTGCGAACAGGTAGTTCATCACCTCAACGTTGTTGCAAATGATGATTAGGGCGGTCTCTGTTTTAATAATCGTCCAGATCTTTTCAACCTCGACCGGGGGCTGTACTAACAGGTCTTCCCAGTCTTCAGTGCAGTGCCCTATCCGATACTGTATCGGGGAGGAGAACTTCACGCCCACACTACCGAGCTTAGAGTCGCTATTGTCGTACAACTGCACCCTCATTACCTCACCACTACCCAATGTAGAGTTCGTCTTTATCTGGAGAGGTGTTCCCTCCAGGTCCCAGGGTATTATCACCTCCAGCTCCACAGCTGTCCATTCTGAAACGCAACAAATGTATATCGACCAATCGTAGCACTTGATACATTTTATACTTTGTTGGATTAAATTTGGAACTTTACCTGCTCTGTAGAAGTCCGGTGCCGGAACATCAAAGTCAAATCCCACAAAAACGATCTGCTCCACAACATCACCATCCCAGGTTGTAACACAGTCGCTCATTGAACTATCTGCAAACAGGTAGTTCAGCACCTCAACACCACTACATGTGATGATGAAGCCGGTTTCTGTTTTGGTAATCGTCCATATCTTTTCAACCTCCGCCGGGGGTTGTATTGGCAGTTCTGTATTCCAGCTGCTGGTGCAGAAGGCTATATCGTACGTCATTGGGGATTCAAACATTACTTCCACCGTACCGATCAAGCTGCTGTCCTTGTCGTACAACTTCACCGCTATCATATCACCGCTGCCCAATGTAGAGTCAGTTTTTATCTGGAGAGGTGTTGCCTCCAGGTCCCATGGTATCTTCTCATGATCATCATCTACAGCTTTCCATTCTGAAACGCAATAAACATAATATGATATTATTGCAAAGGTCGCATTATCCAGATAATGTACCTATCAATATTGACGATACCTTGGTGACATATAAGACACCTGTGTGTGTGGATCGCACCAGGTGTCTAATGTCTATGCCACCAAGACCAACCTGTTGGAACAACTATCCCCCACGTTGCAGCTGCGAAGATAAGGAACCGTATCATGTTAACACTCATATCATTCTGGGGGTGTTTATTTAACTCTTAGCTTCCAATAATTAAGTAATTTTTGCTAACGTTACGAAGCAGTTGGTAATGAAATTACCCCACCGTACGAGCGCCCCGGTATATGAATCCCCACTGAAGCATTGGTTTGATTCGTCATTTAACCCAGTTTAACCGCAATTGGGGTTCCGGGTGACTAATAATCGGGGTCTAATTAATGCAAGTCCAAATATGATTAATTTTTTAGATACAAAATATCAAAACATAAGTAAAGTATCTATAACAGGTGTCTATTTAATCAGAAACCTTTACGTGAAAATGACGCCTGCAGAATCGATATAACGCGTACAGAATTAAACGTAGAATTAAAGTTGTTAGTTGAGTGATTTAAAGATCACTATAAATTCCAAAACAACAGTGTTTAAATGACAGACGGTTTCGCAAAAATAAGAAAGGCAGATGATCCCCGTTTAACTGATCTACGTTGAAGGTGAAGCAGATCTAGACACACCAAGAGCTCAAAAAGGACGCAGTGAATACAATTAAATAGAGAGTGAGTGAGATAGCTAGGGTGAGAGAGACAGAGAGAGAGACAGAGAGAGAAAGAGAGAGAGAGAGACAGAGACAGAGGGGAGAGACAGAAACCCGTTAAAGGTAGAAGCAAAGAATTTCCCAGGTACACGTACGGTTTGAAACAATAAACTACCTCTATTACTCTTTCCATCGCACTGCGGACCCCATCTGAGCGCACTGAGAATCAAATCGGGGTCTGGCGAAATTCATGGCAGTTTGAATCGATGATTATATCGAAATTTTCCGAAACGCCGTTATAACAGGGCTCTGTGAATGGTACCAACCATTCCCGCGGCCGCGGTAGACCTCCAGGCTGGAGAATTCCAGTCCCTCAAAATGATATGTCTGGTGAGAGTATGTTTGTATCAAAATGCGTGAGACGCCACATAGTCTGAATCACAGCACTCACAAACAAACAAAAATTGTTTCAATAAACGAGGATGATGGTGGTGTGATGGTATTAATTTCACTCGAGGACTGAGGAGACTGGAAATAATCAAAACACGTGTGGTTTTCATGTTGGGGTGTAATAAATATATATCGGAAAGCGGTATGATGATTTTAACAATAACAACACGTATCGATAATCTAACGGAATGCAGGAATCTATCACTGATAGCTAAGCTGTTCCATTTGATCACTATCACAAATTTAGCAAAGATATATTTCTGGCAGTCTACGCTGATGACTGAGTCTTTAATAAAAAAGTCTTGAAAAGGTACGGCAAAAACTGGTTTAAAATACTAAAATACTGTTGTTCTTCGCTTTGAAAATCACTGAAACATGCTTGTGTGTTTTGTTCATCCGTCTGTCATCTGACTCCTAATACAAGTCGGGGGTCCAGGAGACCAGGATCCCCTGGCACTGCACCTAATTGATCTTGTGCCATGTAGCTCGTACCCAATCTTACACCTATAAAACAGATCCACGGTCACGAACTGAACATGCAGCCCATGAAACGTAACTAATTCGAATTTTAATTGGTTTAGTACCATTATATCGTTGTTCATCTTAATAATTCGAAAGTGATGTAGCACAAGGGTAACTACTGATGATGGCGATTGGGTCGAAGTACTGGCAGATAGCCAGGATTTGGAGGTAACGACAATGCTTCCAAATCTAAACCTTCAAGAGGATGACCTCCAGATAAAGTGGAGTCGGGATGCTACGGATGATACTCTAGACGTTGTTCTAAAAAGTGGAGAAGAGACCATCACCCTGTCTGTGACATCTACTGAGTTTCAATTGAAAACTCCCTGTGGGACTACTAGCCAACCCTACACAGGGTCTTCCTTTGTCCTAACTAGAAACACCGAGTTGATTCTCTACGACACCAAAGATTCTCTGATCAGGAATGATCTGTCCTGCTCGTCTGGCCTTCTGACCAGTGTCTCGCTATCCGTTCAACTCACGACAAAGGCAATACGTCGAACCAACCTAGTTGGTCAGGTGAGCTACATGTACTCAACAAAAAGATTCTGCCCTAAACCATCGTCAACTCTTCTCTCCGGTTCATCATGGGAGGTTATCCCTACCCTGAGTAGAGTGGAGGTGACGTGTAGTAATGCTAGATACCAACCTGTCCTAAGCCATGTCAACTGCACGTGGGGAGGAGAGTGGGAGCCGAGTGAACCAGCGTGTGTTCTAAAGACCTGCACCGAGGGAAGGGAGCTGGGGGATGACGGGGAGTGTTATTTGTGCCAACCTGGTCGGTATCTGAACATCAATACCGGGGCTTGTGAGGTGTGCCCCCACGGATCTTTCTCGGTCACTGAAGGTGCAACACGGTGCACAGAATGTTATACACTTGACAGTGTTGTTGATTCAAGTGGAACACTCTGTATACAAACAGGTGTGCCAAGAACACAAAAATCTGTGAAGACCACCCAAAACGGAAGTACCTATCTCTACACTTTACTGGGATTAGGGGCATTCCATCTAGTCGTTGGGGTGGGATTCCTGGCGTGGCAGTATTACCAGGGAGGGTCAGAGACAGGCACATTTCAGGAGAGGTGGGGGAGGTACAATAAACCCGGCCTCTTCCCTCGGCAGATATGATATGTCTGGTGAGAGTATGTTTGTATCAAAATGCGTGAGACGCCACATAGTCTGAATCACAGCACTCACAAACAAACAAAAATTGTTTCAATAAACGAGGATGATGGTGGTGTGATGGTATTAATTTCACTCGAGGACTGAGGAGACTGGAAATAATCAAAACACGTGTGGTTTTCATGTTGGGGTGTAATAAATATATATCGGAAAGCGGTATGATGATTTTAACAATAACAACACGTATCGATAGTCTAACGGAATGCAAGAATCTATCACTGATAGCTTAGCTGTTCCATTTGATCACTATCACAACTGTAGCAAAGCTATATTTCTGGCAGTCTACGCTGATGACTGAGTCTTTAATAAAAAAGTCTTGAAAAGGTACGGCAAAAACGGGTTTAAAATACTAAAATAGTTGTTCTTCGCTTTGAAAATGACATGCTTGTGTGTTTTGTTCATCCGTCTGTCATCTGACTCCTAATACAAGTTGGGGGTCCAGGAGACCAGGATCCCCTGGCACTGCACCTAATTGATCTTGTACCATGTAGCTCGTACCCAATCTTGCACCTAAAACAGATCCACGGTCACGAACTGAACATGCAGCCCATGAAACGTAACTAATTCGAATTTTAATTGGTTTAGTACCATTATATCGTTGTTCATCTTAATAATTCGAAAGTGAGTTATTTTACAAACCTGAAATAAGCACGTGCTCTGTAGACTCGGGATAACTGGAAAAGGAAGCCATTGTCGGGTGATACGAGGAGGGGACACTTGATAGGCACACAGATCGGCGACACTTTGGGCGTCCACTCACCCTGCTCATTGCACAGTTGTTCTGAGTCACCTGGAATATATTGAATTGTTCATACACAGTGTCAAGCGACTCACTTACAATATAGTGAGTAGTAGTTTATTGGCGAGAGAGGTTCAATGTTCATGGAAATGGTCTCATGTAGCAGGTTGGAAATAGGGAAGTACTTGTTGTGCAATGGAAAAGGGAAGTCAACAAAGCAACAACACACAGTGCACATTGCCAGTCTAATGAATTGAAGAATGTTGATTTTGTTTCTCTTCCTTGGATCGGTTTCTAGTTTCGACGAGTGGTACAACGGGTATACCGGATCATGGCCCCCATCCCATAACTACCAGAATTTCAACCCTGTGACTGGGTCCCTGCTCCTAAAATGCCCGGCAAGCACTTTTAGTAAAGGATCATTTGACAGACCAGTCTTGGATTTGAGGCTATTCGATGCATTAAACAGTGATACTTCAACTTCTGCATACAGGTATGACTAGCTAGACTGTGTTTCGGATGCCCGATGACCCGATGCATGTAAAGGGAGGGTTAGAACATACGAAGTATGACTAAGTCTGCGTTTCACACCGAATAGATTAGAGCAGTCAAAAAACCAAACAATCGTCTATATCTGCCTTGTTTTAGGTACAAGGTGACGATGAAGGTAAAGACCAGTGGAGATGTCACATTTAGCACTAACTCATTCGACAACAGCTATGGGTTTTCATCAAGTGCAACGGAGACCATTTCATCTACCCAACAGTGACGATGTCTCTTCCTTATCGATCCGATACGGACCCGAAACTCGAGTGATGATCAGAGATGTGAACGTGGCTGCTGTATTCGATATTGGGAACAGGTACGCATGTAGCACAAGGGTAACTACTGATGATGGCGATTGGGTCGAAGTACTGGCAGATAGCCAGGATTTGGAGGTAACGACAATGCTTCCAAATCTAAACCTTCAAGAGGATGACCTCCAGATAAAGTGGAGTCGGGATGCTACGGATGATACTCTAGACGTTGTTCTAAAAAGTGGAGAAGAGACCATCACCCTGTCTGTGACATCTACTGAGTTTCAATTGAAAACTCCCTGTGGGACTACTAGCCAACCCTACACAGGGTCTTCCTTTGTCCTAACTAGAAACACCGAGTTGATTCTCTACGACACCAAAGATTCTCTGATCAGGAATGATCTGTCCTGCTCGTCTGGCCTTCTGACCAGTGTCTCGCTATCCGTTCAACTCACGACAAAGGCAATACGTCGAACCAACCTAGTTGGTCAGGTGAGCTACATGTACTCAACAAAAAGATTCTGCCCTAAACCATCGTCAACTCTTCTCTCCGGTTCATCATGGGAGGTTATCCCTACCCTGAGTAGAGTGGAGGTGACGTGTAGTAATGCTAGATACCAACCTGTCCTAAGCCATGTCAACTGCACGTGGGGAGGAGAGTGGGAGCCGAGTGAACCAGCGTGTGTTCTAAAGACCTGCACCGAGGGAAGGGAGCTGGGGGATGACGGGGAGTGTTATTTGTGCCAACCTGGCCGTTATCTGAACAACAATACCGGGGCTTGTGAGGTCTGTCCCCACGGATCTTTCTCCGTCACTGAAGGTGCAACACAGTGCACGGAATGTAATACACATGACAGTGTTGTTGATTCTACTGGAACACTCTGCATCCAGACAGGTGTGCCAAGAACACAAAAATCTGTGAAGACCACTCAAAAAGGAAGTACCTATCTCGACACTTTACTGGGATTAGGGGCATTCCATCTAGTCGTTGGGGTGGGATTCCTGGCGTGGCAGTATTACCAGGGAGGGTCAGAGACAGGCACATTTCAGGAGAGGTGGGGGAGGTACAATAAACCCGGCCTCTTCCCTCGGCAGAAGATCAGTCAGCAGTACATCTATCCTGAGGGGTTAGTTGAGGCTACTACATGTGGTTCTCCTCCCTCTGGTCCGCCACCCAACCCTCCCTCAACATCCTCTGATAAAGATCGGGAGGAGGAAGGTTTATACTCGGATCAACTTGATGAAAAGAAAGAAGAGGAATACGTGTACGATCAACTTAGGGAAGAGGAAGGTTTGTACGATCAGCTTGATGATAAAAAGAAAGAAGAAGAAGACCTCCCTCCTATCGCTCCCTCCTACTCCGAAGACAACTACATGAAACTTAACTCTGATGCAGGGGAACCGTTTGTCAACTACATGCGGATGGAGGACAAGAGGAGTTCTTATTATAATGCCGATGATGTGATGATTGATTCAAAAGGTATAACGAGGGTACAACCCAGTGGGACCAGCTCTATTTATACTAAGGCTGCCCTCCACGAGAAGGAGTCTGTGGAGAGGGAGTGGTGGGAGGAGCCAGAGGAAGAACAACCTCCTGGGTTTGGAGAGTACATTCTGTCTGATAACGGAGATACCAGTCTGTGAATCAAGTTTGTTAAATACAGAGAGATACCAGTCTGTGAAATGTGTGTCTGATAACGGGGATACGAGTCTGTGAAGAGTGTGTCAAATACATCCTGTCTGATAATGGAGATACCAGTCAGACTGGTCCAGTCTGTAAAGAGTGTGTCAAACACATACTGGGATAATAAGAACTATACTACCAATATGAAGCCAGTATAAATGTGATGGCAACCCAATAATCATTAAATGAAAGATAGGTCACCGAATTGGTTTTTGCTATAGATTTAGATGTGCACTAGAAGTTATAGATGGTAGAGTTAAAAATGATAAATTGACACCTAGTTATTACCTATCAGTTCGTATCCCATGTAGCACTTGAAGGTGGCTCTATCGTGACAGTTGCTACCCCAGGTGGCATATCTGGCAGAGGGGAGGGGGAGAGCAGGTTAGGGAGGGAGACAATCTGGGAGGGGAGCAGCTGTTAGAGAGAGGGAGACAGCCAATTAAATAATATGTTTGTGTGTGTGATGTGCCCCTGTTTTTCAACGTTTTACAAAAAAATGTATTGCTGAAAATGATTTCCGACGAATCTAAACTCACCCGTTTTGAGGTGTATCAGGAGCTTTACACGTCACATGAGAACACCTCGGTGGTTGAGCGGTCCACGTGCCATTGAACAGACACTCTGCTGTCGTGCTATCTTCTGGTAGAGCCTGGAAACACTTTGGACACGAGAAATCGACCTGTGTTCCACACTCTGTCCTCGTGTCAGACACCCTGACCCTGGGATCCAGGGGCTGGAGGACAGGACACCGGGCCCCGCACGTTTCTACCTTACTACCCAAGCAGTACCACTCACCGCACCCTATCCTAACTCCCTTGCAATACCTAAATGGGATAATATTATGTATGGGGATTGGGGGCCTCCATATATCATTAAATTATCTCGAATATTATATTCGGAAAAATGTGTTGCGGTGAATGAAAAGGGATTCAAGTTACCCTATGTTCTAAGGCTTAAGGAAGTAATGGATACGACTGCATGAAAAATTCTGCGAAGGAAAAATTCCTTCGGTCCAGTTTCGAAGGGGACAGTATTTTTGTGAACCTAGTCTGATCAGAGAAGTGTGTGTTTTCTCACATGAACCTAGTCTGAGAACAAGAGCTGCATGTTCGGGGGTACCATTCAGACCATCCGCTATTGGCAAAGTTGCAGTCTGCGACTCCGTTCTGGAGAGAGGGGTATCAAAAACTGAGCTAATACTAACAACTAAGTGCTAGTAGTAACAATCGGACATCATTGGGCATGTATCAGAATGTCATCTTCATCTTGCAAAATTCATTACTAATCAATAATTCAAAAGAAAACATTTACCTGATAGCCCCAGAAACCGTTAGGACGGAGGTTGTTCCTGGCTGTCACGAAACCAGTGTACGACTTTGCCGATTTTAGGATCGCTACTAAAACCACTAACAACAGTGTCTTCATCCGAAGACCTGAGAAACAAAAACAGAGTTTATAATATATATTGGTACGTTGCAGGGTCACACATATTTCCAGGCTGGTAAACTGCAAAGGTGCAAATTGATTGTCAGGCTGCAACTAGAAAGTTTCAATCTTGAATGAAGGATTGTAAAAGTATATTCTTACCGATAAATAAACCTAGATCACTAAAGAAAACTCTTTTCACCGCGCCCTCCCTCGTTCAGCTATGTACCGTTTGACATATAATGCATGTGCTATGAGGCCATTACCACGTTCTGTCACTGCGGTCAGTTTCGTGTCAATTACATTGCAAATCAAACACACACGTCAGCATATACTGAATTAGGACACAGTGCGGTAGGAAACGCAGTAATGAGCATTATAATGAGATAAAGAGAGAGGTTTTACAATTTATAGGCGTGTCGGAATGAATAAACAACAGTTGGTGAAACAGAGTCAAGCAAATGTTTGCATGGGATTTCTGCAGACTATAAAGGGAGGGGGGCCAGGACCACTAAAGCTGCTGCACTAGCTGGAACAACTAGAATGTGCGATAGTGATCAGTGAAAGAGAGAGGGAGAGAGTAAGATCTGTCCAGTAATGCTGTTAACTAAGACTGCTGCATGGCCCGCAAAGAGCACAGAAGAAGGGAGAATAGTGACACTCAACAACTTTATTATTTTATGCAACTCGCGTGCGGTATATATTCTGCAACAACTCTAGGAGCTATAAGATATTCAAGCTAGCTATGTTGTTAGTTGAATGAATGCTGGATCATGGAGATCTTCAAGGGCTCTACGTTAATCATTAAATGCGCATGATCTTCCGTTGATATGATCGCAATAAAATATGCAAACGATTAGAAAACTTATTATAATATTCATAAACTAATCATTGGAAAGGATTGTCTAACGAAATGTTATACGGACTGTTAGGGACAATTGAACCTGATTCAATTACAGTCAAATCTGAATGGATAGACAGATATATACTATGCTATCGCATAACACCATCCCTGTTATTTGCTTGTCAAATGAACAGGAAGATAAGTGTCTCGGTACCTTAGTGGTGGTGCAGTTAGTAAAATTATGTAATTTAGAACTGTCTGTCTATTTGGCACACATTCCAAACCCCGTCTACAGAATACGGACACGGATAATAAATAATGCGTCAGTATACAGTGCAAGGTGGTGGTGGTGTGCCCCGGTGTGACTAAAGGTTCTGTACTGTGGAGGGGAGGGGGAGAACCGGAGGGGAGAGGTTTCCCTAATTCTCTCTCCCACTGCTGCAGTAAACGAGAGTCTAGATGGAAGTTGTGTGTGGTACTACGTCAGGCATAATTACCGAATCGAATATTAATTAGGGGCAGCGTAACTCGAGTTAAAACTTAATAGGAACCGTGCCAGCAGAAATGCAAAACATGAAATAAACTGCTGGCAGAATTATAACACATAGTGTTTATGCATGTCCCACAATTCAGTACTACACACTGCTAACGTGGTGACAAAACGTCACGAGAGGCCAGTTAGAATTCTAAGTTCTATAGAACACGGAAACGGAAGATAGAAAAGTGTTTTACAAATGTTAGACACCAAACTAGATTGTTTTTCGTGACTTCCTTGGAAATGACATCATCAGTGTCCAGCATTGGCAGCTGTTACAATCTACAAGCATTGTCCCGAACCTCGGCCTTATTCCACAATAACATTGTTAATAACAACACCAATAACATTAACAACAAGGTTCCTAACGACAATAACAACGATAACGAAAAGGTTCCTAGCTTTGTATCAGTAAATCAGGGATTAGGGAAAATGATTTCCGGATACGGCCTGTATACTGGATACTGGCCTGGAGGAGAGCTTTACTAATTACTTTTTATCGTGAAAAGCATCCTATGTGATATCATTATCAATATCAGTTTCGTGACACGAGAGATTATCACACTATCATGGTCCTGCCATACAACCGGGAAATTGGATGGAGACAGTGAGAACTGAGAGAGGGAGAGAGAGAGAGGGAGAGAGAGAAAGAGGGATAGAGGGAGAAAATTGTACAGCGTGTTTCATTAAAAATGATAAGTTTAATTGCAAGTGTTATTTAAATGCATAAGAGGCTCACTTATATTCATGTGCAAATGTGACGGAAAGCGGAGAGAGATAGAAATTAAAAAGAGGAGAGAGATAGTGAAACGGGAAGGATTTGCTACATAAAATGATAGCAATGAAGAAGAAACAGTAGCGGGCAGTCTGCCAGGAGAGTAGGTCAGCTATTTTTGCTATGCTGTATCGATATACAGAATTATCCAAGTGAGAGCAAAACAACATTAAGATTATCCAGAATAACACCCCAAATATTCAGCTACAAACAGAAATCAATGGGTTTACAACGCGCCCATCTAGAAGCATGTGGACAATGGACATGTTTCAGTTTGGCTTTCGGACCGAATTAGCTAACTAAGAGCAGTGCAGATAACTCTAAATGGGTTGCATTGCTTTAATCTTAATCTGAGTTGCCTACTTTGTAGAGACCTAATGGTATAACAACGGTACATTAGTGTATCAGACTAACAAGCAGAGATGGACTGTGTGCAGACTGCAGCAGCTATCTACACTAAAGTGTAAAGGACTCTGAGCGCTCTCTCCCTATCCTAGTTTTTCAAGCCTCTCTCAAAACATGCTCTCCCTTTCACAATCTCTTTGCCAGACCTTTCAACAAGACTCCAGCTGCATTTATATAAAATATCTTGATCGCTCTCTTTATTATATTAGATAGAGTCTGTACAGATAGACCTATATCAATTATATATCTCCATCTCTTCCCAGAGGATATTACTGTCGCTTAGTTACATTACTGAATTATATAATATATCGGACGGGAATCGATCGGAAAATTGATAATCATTTATTATGCCAGTACGAATTCCGATGATGAGAACTAACTTTTAGCGGAGCATGCACATCTATCTGCGGCCGGGTTTCCACTTTCTAATTTCCTCTCTATCATATATTCCTCTCTTTTTTTCTCCAAACATTGAAATTGGTCCGTACCTTTCTCCGTTTCTTCTACTTACTCTCTTACTCACATTTTAATCTCCCAGTCTCTCTAGTTCCCAATAATCTACGATATTCATAATATAAACGAAATATGAGAATATTATTCATGACATCAGTTATAACACACACGCTCTTGTAAGTTGGAGCACATAGGACAATAACAACACAGAGTTGTGACAAATAGAAACAAGCACTGGACTACTCAACAGACCGCCACAGAAACACATGGTGATTTATGAGAGATTGGTACTGAGCTGCTGAAACCAGCTGCACACAACGTGATTTTAGAGATACGGCACACATGTTTCTCTACTGGATATCATACTAGCATGCAGTTGAAAGAGAGAATTAAAACTCGTCGAATACCGATTGTGCACAACTGGGGAGATTGTGCGAAAATGCAAATGAAGAATCACAATTGTAAATCACTTTGTACAGATCTCAGTTTAGGAGAAAACAAAAATACACATCGTCTCACACTATTATAATGAACATATAACCTACATATTTTTGGGGCAATTCTCACACCTAACACAGATACATATGTAATATATGACATGTCATATCTAAATAGCTAACTTCTGTTATGAGTTAGTCGACACCCCATGCTAAGTCAATATACTCAAAATATTTAACTAGCTGCAGGTAGAAACACGATCTGCAAGTGCAGGGAGATAAAGGAAGGCAAAACTAAATTAGTATCCGGCTTGTTTTCTTTTCGTAACAACAATAATTTATTAATCCGATCTAGGAACACACGTCACACATACACACCCGTTTCAACAAAAAATGGAGCAATAATTCACGTAGTCTCTCAATAAATAGGCATCTGAACTTCCGTCCTCTCAGTGTTTTTTCCGGAAAACTAGGATATCTCTCATATCATAACCAGTAACCGCAAAATCTTCTGTCTCCTGTCAGAGAGAGAGAATGTGTTATAGAACATCTTGTCTATCTCTCTATCTCTGGACTCAGTGAGTGAGAGCATGACCTCTATAACGCTTGAGCGATTAGAGTCATTATCTCTCTATCTCTCTTTTCTCTCTCGCTATCTCTCTTTCTTTCTCCCCCTCTCTCTCTGTCCTTCTAATATATGAGTAAAGACACAATATACTTGTAGTAGTGGAGCACGAAAAACTCACCGGCAAGAAGTTGACACCGCAAAGCTGAACATTAGGAATACAGATTGAGTGGTGATGGGACATCTGAAGGAAATGTGACTGGTTATAATGGGGGCAATTAAAACAGGTAACGAAGGAACTTTCGTGTAATTAGAAAATGAAACAAATGTGGTCTTCCACAAGTCGTTAGTCTCTTTTTATCTAGAACTCTTTGAGATAGGTAGTCTCTGTTCTGTGTTTTTCTCTATTTTCTGTTCCCAGATGTTTTCCTTACCGTGTTTAGATCCCATAGGTGAACGATCGTGTCCTCTGATACCGATATCATCTGAGAGAATGAGGTCACATTTTAGGACACAGAGATTGTACCGATCATAAACTCTTTATTAATCCATGAAAGAAGAATATAATAAATGCCTATATTACTTGATCCATTCGACAGAAATATAGAGCACAGAAACATATTATCACGGTGTGAGGGTCAAGCATGGCAAGTGGTGGCACACATGTGTCATGGTGTACAATGTACATTGCCCCTAATTTTGGTGGAAATGTAGGGCGCGGAAGGAACCAAAAGAGGACTTTCCGCGCTGATACACACGGGCAACTATACATTGTACACTGGAATGTATAAAAAACCCTCCGGCAGCTTCTCTTCGGCCGTTGGAAAGTGATGCCAATCGGTGTTGGGGTTAGTGAATTTATAAAAAACCCAACAAGCAAGATCAGTGATCTGATCACCGATTTGAACATACAAGTCACACGCCAGATTTGAGCGACTAAAGAGGGTCTTACCAGGCCGGAAGGAGTAACATCGATGGCATTAATCCAACGAGCATGGGCTGTTATCTCAGCGACAAGAGATCCCTCGCTGTGATCAAATATCCTTATGTGACCAGATCCAAACCCACCGATAACAAACTCCTTGTAGACACACAGCGTGGAGCAGGGCGACCTGGTGATGGAATGGTGGGTAGATTAGGGGGAATAGTACGTTATAGTCTGTCAGGCCAATACCCTGAGAGTACTCAACAAAGTATGACAGGTTATTATAGTCGAATGGACAAATTAGTGCGACTGACTCAGAGATTCAGCATGCCATGTGCAATGTACATTGCACCTGCGTCCTGCAGCTTACCCAGCTCCCTCAAAAGTTTTCACCAATTCCCACGAGTCTCCCTTATGATGCCAAACTAGAATACATCCATTATCATCACTTGTAAACAGCTTCTTCTGGCTCTGTTTCAAGTCACATATGGGGTTGCTGTGCCCTGGAAATGACGCTAAACAATATCAGTTATAAGAGGAAGGCACATTTAGGGGTGAGCGGCTTAGATGCCTGGATATATATCAGGGACATGGTACCTTGTAGTGTGTCGAATTTGATAAATGCCCCGCTGTCCTTTTTGAAGATTATAATACGTCCAGAGGAGAGACCGACAGCTATCATATCGTTAAATACCCCACACACCCCTTGAGCAAATACCTCTTCACCTTGTGGGGGAGTTGGTTAGTTAATTAGTTAATTAATTAGCTAATTTAACAGTTAGCTGTTAAATAATTAATTAGCTAATTGTTTCGAGGTGTTGCAACCGCGCCAGGCGAAAGTCAAAAGAATACACACGGGGAATTGGATACTGACTGCTGAAAAACGTGCTTTCTACAGATATAACGCGCCGCGCGCACCTCAAACTATCCCTGTAATAGTGATCTGTGGCAGCCGAGACATCCCGGATCATTGGAGCAACACTACACCAGATCTGCACCATCTCCAAAGCTGCACCATCCCACGTGATATTGATAATCACGTGACCCTCAGTTAGCTGAGATGATCATTAACACTCTCCCAATTACGGCACCATGCTTTTCCTTGTGTTGTCCCTACTCCTAGTACACATCCATCCATCTACCAGCACTAAAACGTGTTTCCAGTGCGAAATGGAGCCGGCTGAGGTTGAATGCCATGCAAAGCAGGAGTGTCTAGGGGCATGCTACAGTCGGACCTACTCGGTACGGGAGGGCAACAAAATGTTGGTGGATAAAGGTTGCACTTTCACCGGCCCCCGGGAGTTATGTGAGAAATATATGGAGCCGTGTCATGTATACACGTGTGAAGAATCTCTGTGTAATTTTAATACAAGCAGTGCTAGGAGGAACGTTTTGAGTGTGTTAGTTTGTGGTGTGTTGAGTATTTTCTTAGTTTTGTGGTAAATTACTAAATTTTGAGATGTAGGAGAGTTGGATTTTGAACATGCGTGTTTTAATTATTTTTTGTCCCAAATTCTCTCGTCGTGTATATTTATGGAGCCATGGAGAGACAGAGAGAGAGAGAGAGAGAGAGAGAGAGAGAGAGAGAGAGA